>JAKGGE010001789.1:0-11988 GCA_023748175.1 Hoolock leuconedys
GCGCCTCTGCCCGACCACCCATGGTCTGGGAGGTGAGGGCGCCTCTGCCCGACCACCCATGGTCTGGGGAGGTGAGGCGCCTCTGCCCGGCCACCATCGTCTGGGAGGTGAGGGCTGTGGCTCATCGTCCTGGGAGGTGAGGGAGTGCCTCTGCCCGACCACCCACCGTCTGGGAAGATAGGAGCACCTCTTCCCGACCACCCACCGTCTGGGAAGTGAGGAGCGCCTCTGCCCGACCTCCCACTGTCTGGGATGTGAGTAGAGCCTCTGCCCGACCACCCACTGGCTGGGAAGTGAGGAGCGCCTCTGCCCGTCCACCCAATGTCTGGGAGGTGAGGAGCGCCTCTGCCCGGCCGCCCGTCTGGGAAGTGAGGAGGCGCCTCTGCCCGACCACCCATGGTCTGGGGAGGTGAGGAGGCGCCTCTGCCCGGCCACCATCGTCTGGGAGGTGAGGAGTGCCTCTGCCCGGCAGCCCGTCTGGGAAGTGAGGAGCCTCTGCCCGACCACCCATTTTTTTTTGGGTGGGGCGCTTCTGCTCTGCCGTCTAGTCTGGGAAGTGAGGAGTGCCTGGGCTGACCACCCATGGTCTGGGAGGTGAGGCGCCTCTGCCCGGCCGCCCGTCTGGGAAGTGAGGAGGCGCCTCTGCCCGGCCGCCCGTCTGGGAAGTGAGGAGAGCCTCTGCCCGCCCACCATTGTCTGGGAGGTGAGGAGTGCATCTGCCCGACCACCCATGGTCTGGAAATGAGGGAGCACCTCTGCCAGCCCAACCATGCGTCTGGGGAGGTGGGAGAGCCTCTGCCCGACGCCCTAGATCTGGGAACAGAGGAGCGCCTCTGCCGGACACCCATCATCGTGGGAAGTGAGGAGAGCCTCTGCCCGGCCACCATTGTCTGGGAGGTGAGGCGCCTCTGCCCGGCAGCCCGTCTGGGAAGTGAGGGCGCCTCTGCCCGACCTCCCGTCCGATATAAGTGAGGGGAGCGCCTCTGCCCGGCCCATTGTCTGGGAGGTGAGGAGGCGCCTCTGCCCGGCCACCATTGTCTGGGAGGTGAGGCGCCTCTGCCCGGCTGCCCGTTTGGGAAGAGAGGAGCGAATCTGCCCGGCCACCCATCGTCTGGGGAAATGAGGAGGCGCCTCTGCCCGGCACCCATGGAATCTGGGGAGGTGAGGGCGCCTCTGCCCGGCCACCCATCGTCTGGGAGGTGAGGGGCGCCTCTGCCCGGCCACCCATCGTCTGGGAGGTGAGGAGAGCCTCTGCCCGACCACCCAACATCTGGGAAGTGAGGAGCGCCTCGGCCCAGCCAACCATCGTCTGGGAAGTGAGGCGCCTCTGCCCGGCCGCCCGTCTGGGAAGTGAGGAGCGCCTCTGCCCGGCCACCCATCGTCTGGAAGAAGTGAGGAGCGCCTCTGCCCGGCCACCCACAGTCTGGGAAGTGAGGAGTGCCTCTGCCCGACCACCCAACATCTGGGAGAGTGAGGAGCGACTCTGCCCGACCACCCATCGTATGGGAGGTGAGGAGCGCCTCTGCCCGGCCATCCATTTTCTGTTAGGTGAGGAGCTCATCTGCCCGGCCACCCATTGTCTGGGAGGTGAGGAGCGCCTCTGCCAGTCCACCCATGTCTGGGAGGTGAGGACCGCCTCTGCCCGGCCACCCATCGTCAGGGAGGTGAGGAGCGCCTCTGCCCGGCAACCCCATGTGGGAAGTGAGGAGCGTTTCTGCCCTGCCCCCAGTCTGGGAAGTGAGGAGCGCCTCTGCCCGGCCACCCATCGTCTGGGAGGTGAGCGCATCTGCCCGGCCACCCACGTCTGGGAAATGAGGGGCGCCTCTGCCCGGCCGCCCCGTGTGGGAAGAAGTGATTAGCGCCTCTGCCCGTCCGCACCGTCTGGGAAGTGAGGAGCGCCTCTGCCGGGCCACCCAACGTCTGGGAAGTGAAAAGCGCCTCTGCCCGACCACCCAACTTCTGGGAAGTGAGCGGCGCCTCTGCCCGGCCTCCCCATCCATATATAAGTGAGGCAGTACCTCTGCCCGGCCACCCATCGTCTGGGAGGTGAGGTGCTCCTCTGCCCGGCCACCCCATCTGGGAAGTGAGGAGCGCCTCTTCCCGGCCACCCATCGTCTGGGAAGTGAGGAGTGCCTCTGCCCGGCCACCCATCATCTGGGAGGCTCCCGGCCACCCATCGTCTCAGGGTGAGGAGTGCCTCTGCCCAGCCACCCATCCCACTCTGGGAGGTGAGGGCGCCTCTGCCGGCCACCCATCGTCTGGGAGGTGAGGAGCTCATCTGCCTGAACACCTACCATCTGGGAAGTGAGGATAGCCTCTACCCGGGCACCCATCATGTGGGAAGTGAGGAGCGCGTATGCCCGGCTGCCCCGTTTGGGAAGTGAGAAGCACCTCTGCCCGGCCACCTTCCTGGGAATCGCCTCTGCCCGGGTGCCCCGTCCGGGAAAAAGTGAGGAGTGCCTCTGCGCAGCCACCCATCGTCTGGGAGGTGAGGTGCGCCTCTGCCCGGTCAACCATCGTTTGGGATGTGAGGAGCGCATCTGTCCGTCCGCCCCGTCTGGGAAGTGAGGAGCGCCTCTGACCAGCCACCCATCCTCTGGGAAGTGAGGAGTTCCTCTTTCCGGCCACCCATCGTCTGGGAGGTGAGGCGCCTCTGCCCGGCCACCCATCGTCTGGGAGGTGAGGCCTCTGCCAGGCCACCCACCATCTGGGAAGTGAGGCGCCTCTGCCCGACCACCTCGTCTGGGAAGTGAGGCGCCTCTGCCCGGGCACCTCGTCTGGGAAGTGAGGCGCCTCTGCCCGCCAACCCGTCTGGGATGTGAGGAGCGCCTCTGCCCGGCCACCCCGTCTGGGAAGAGAGGAGCGTCTCTGCCCGGCCACCCAGCGTCTGGGAGGTGAGGAGCGCCTCTGACCAGCCACCCATCCTCTGGGAAGTGAGGCGCCTCTGACCAGCCACCCATCCTCTGGGAGGTGAGGAGCACCTCTGCCCGACCAACCCGACTGGGAAGTGAGTGCCTCTGCCCGGCCACCCATGCGTCTGGGAAGTGGCGTCTCTATTGACACCGTCTCAGAGGTGAGTGCCTCTGCCCAGCCACCATCCTCTGGGAGGTGAGGAGGCGCCTCTGCCAGGCACCCATCGTCTGGGAGGTGAGGCCTCTGCCCGGCCACCCATGCGTCTGGGAGGTGAGGAGTGCCTCTGCCCAGCCACCCATCGCCTGGGAAGTGAGGAGGCGCCTCTGACCAGCCACCCATCTTCTGGGAAGTGAGGAGAGCCTCTGCCGGGCACCCATCATGTGGGAAGTGAGGAGGCGTATGCCCGGCTGCCCCGTTTGGGAAGTGAGAAGCACCTCTGCCCGGCCACCTGTCGTCTGGGAAATTAGGAGGCGCCTCTGCCCGGGTGCCCCGTCCGGGAAAAAGTGAGGAGTGCCTCTGCGCAGCCACCCATCGTCTGGGAGGTGAGGAGGCGCCTCTGACCAGCCACCCATCGTCTGGGAGGTGAGGGCGCCTCTGCCCGGCCACCCATCGGCTGGGAGGTGTGGGGCGCCTCTGCCAGGCCACCATCGTCTGGGAGTGAGGAGCGCCTCTGCCCGCCAGCCCGTCTGGGATGTGAGGGCGCCTCTGCCCGACCACCCATCATCTGGGAGGTGAGGAGCGCCTCTGCCCGGCCACCCATCATCTGGGAGGTGAGGAGCCTCTGCCCGGCACCCCGTCTGGGAGGTGGGAGGCGCCTCTGCCCGGCACCCGACCCGACTGGGAAGTGAGGAGCGTCTCTGCCCGACCACCAACGTTCTGGGAAGTGAGGCCTCTGCCCGGCCACCCATCATCTGGGAGGTGAGGAGCGCCTCTGCCTGGCCACCCAACATCTGGGAAGTTAGGAGTGCCTCTGCCCGGCCACCCACCATCTGGGAAGTGAGGAGAGCCACTGGCGCCATATCTGGGAAGTGAGGAGTGCCTCTGTCTGGCCACCCATTGTCTGGGAGGTGAGGAGCGCCTCTGCCCGGCCACCCATCGTCTGGGAATGAGGAACACCTCTGCCCGGCCCACCATCATTTGGGAGGTGAGGAGCGACTCTGTCCGGCCGCCCCGTCTGGGAAGTGTGGAGCACCTCTGCCCGGCCGCCCCGTGTGGGAAGAAGTGATTAGCGCCTCTGCCCATCTGCACCGTCTGAGAAGTGACGAGCGCCTCTGCCTGGCCACCCAATGTCTGGGAAGTGAGGAGCGCATCTGCCCAGCAACCCCGTTTGGGAAGTGAGGAGCGCATCTGCCCGGCCACCCATCGTCTGGGAGGTGAGGCGCCTCTGCCCGGCAACCCCGTCCGTATATAAGTGAGGAGTGCCTCTGCCGGGCGATCCGTCCGGGAAGAATTGAAGAGTGCCTCGGCCCGGTTGCCCGTCTGGGAAGAAATGAGGAGCGCCTCTGCCCGGGTGCCCCGTCCGGGAAAAAGTGAGGAGTGCCTCTGCGCAGCCACCCATGTCTGGGTGGTGAGGCGCCTCTGCCGGCCGCCCGTCTGGGAAAAGTGAGGGGCGCCTCTGCCCGGCCACACACAGTCTGGGAGGTGAGGAGTGCCTCTGCCCGACCACCAATCTTATGGGAGGTGAGGAGCGCCTCTGCCCGGCCACCCACCATCTGGGAAGTGAAGAGCGCCTCTGAACGGCCACCCGTCTTCTAGAAGGTGAGGAGGGCCCCTGACGGGCAGCCCCATCTGGGAAGTCAGGAGCGCTTCTGCCCGGCTGGCACGACTGGGAAGTTAGGAGCGCCTCTGCCCGACCACCCACATTCTGGGAAGTGAGGAGTGCCTGTGCCCGGCCACCCATCGTCTGGGATATGAGGAGCGCCTCTGCCCGGACACCATCGTCTGGGAGGTGAGGAGCGCCTCTGCCCGGCCACCCAACATCTGGGAAGTGAGGAGCGCCTCTGCCCGGCCACCCATCGTCTGGGAAGTGAGGAGCTTCTGCTCTGCCGTCTAGTCTGGGAGGTGAGGCCTCTGCCGGCCACCCATGGTCTGGGAGGTGAGGAACGCCTCTGCCCGGCCTCCCATCATCTGGGAAATGAGGAGCATCTCTGCCCGCCCAACCATCGTCTGGGAAGTGAGGAGAGCCTCTGCCCGGCCACACACAGTCTGGGAAGTGAGGCCTCTGCCCGGCCACCCATCGTCTGGGAGGTGAGGAGGCGCCTCTGCCCGGCACCCATCGTCTGGGCAAATGAGGAGCACCTCTGCCCGGCCACCAACGTTCTGGGAAGTGACGAGCGCCTCTGCCTGGCCACCGAATGTCTGGGAAGTGAGGAGCGCCTCTGCCCAACCACCCACCTTCTGTGAAGTGAGGAGCGCCTCTGCCCGGCCACACATTGTCTTAGAAGTGAGGAGCACCTCGGCCCGGCTACCCATCGTCTGGGAAGTGAGGGGCGCCTCTGCCCGACCACCCATCATCTGGGAGGTGAGGAGCGCCTCTGCCCGACAACCCACCGTCTGGGAAGTGAGGAGAGCCTCTGCCCGGCCACCCATGTGGGAAGAAGTGTTTACCATCTGCCGTCCGCACCTTCTGGGAAGTGAGGAGCGCCTCTGCCCGGCCACCCAACGTCTGGGAAGTTAGGAGGGCCTCTGCCCGGCCATCCATCATCTGGGAAGTGAGGAGCGCCTCTGCCCGGCTGCCCGTTTGGGAAGTGAGGCGCCTCTGCCAGTTGCCCCGCCAGGAAAAGTGAGGTGCCTCTGCAGCCACCCATGCGTCTGGGAGGTGAGGCGCCTCTGCCCGACCACCCATCATCTGGGAAGTAAGGCGCCTCTGCCCGACCACCCATCATCTGGGAAGTGAGGGGAGGCCTCTGCCCGTTCACCCATCTTCTGGGAGGTGAGGAGAGCCTCTGCCCGACCACCCATTGTCTTGGAAGTGAGGAGCGCCTCTGCCCGGCTGCCCCGTTTGGGAAGTGAGGTGCGCCCTCTGCCCGACCACCAATGTTCTGGGAAGTGAGGCGCCTCTGCCCGGCTGCCCGTTTGGGAAGTGAGGCGCCTCTGCCCGGCCACACACCTTCTGGGAAGTGAGGGGAGGCCTCTGCCCGGCCACCCATCGTCTGGGAGGTGAGGGAGGCCTCTGCCCGGCCACACACCTTCTGGGAGTGAGGAGAGCCACTGCCCGGCTGCCCGTTTGGGAAGTGAGGCGCCTCTGCCCAGCCACCCATTGTCTGGGAGGTGAGGGCGCCTCTGCCCAGCCACCCATCGTCTGGGAAGTGAGGAGCACCTCTGCCCGGCCACCCATGTTCTGGGAAGTGAGGAGCGCCTCTGCCCGGCCACACACCTTCTGGGAGGTGAGGAGGCGCCTCTGCCCAGCCATCGTCGCAGGAGGTGAGGCGCCTCTGCCCAGACGCCCCGTCTGGGAGTAAGTGAGGAGCGCCTCTGCCGGCCGCCCCGTGTGGGAAGAAGTGTTTAGCGCCTCTGCCCGGCCACCCATCATCTGGGAAGTGAGGCGCCTCTGCCTGGCCACCCAACGTCTGGGAAGTGAGGAGCGCCTCAGCCCGACTGCCCCGTTTGGGAAGTGAGGAGTGCCTCTACCCAGTCACCCATCGTCTGGGAAGTGAGGAGCGCCTCTGCCCGAACATTTACCATCTGGGAAGTGAGGGGAGCCTCTGCCCGGGCACCCATCATCTGGGAAGTGAGGAGCGCCTTTGCCCGGCTGCCCGTTTGGGAAGTGAGGAGCACCTCTGCCCGGCCACACACCTTCTGGGAAGTGAGGAGCGCATCTGCCCGACCACCCACCATCTGGGAAGTGAGGGCGCCTCTGCCCGGCCACCCATCGTCTGGGAGGTGAGGGCGCCTCTGCCCGTACCACCAACCATCTGGGAAGTGAGGAGCACCTCTGCCCGGCCACCCATGTCCCTGGAAGTGAGGAGCGCCTCTGCCCGGCTGCCCGTGTGGGAAGTGAGGAGCGCCTCTGCCCGGCCTCCCATCGTCTGGGAAGTGAGGAGCACCTCTGCCCGGCCACCCATCGTCTGGGAAGTGAGGAGCGCCTCTGCCCGGCCACCCATCTTCTCTTAGGTGAGGAGCTCATCTTCCCGGCAACCCATTGTCTGGGAGGTGAGGAGCGCGTCTGCCCAGCCACCCTTCGTCAGAGAGGTGAGGAGCGCCTCTGCCCGGCCACCCATCGTCTGGGAGGTGAGGAGCGCCTCTGCCCGGCCACCCATCGTCTGGGAAATGAGGAGCGCCTCTGCCCGACCACCCACCATCTGGGAAGTGAGGCGCCTCTGCCGGCCACCCATCGTCTGGGAAGTGAGCGCCTCTGCCCGGCCACCCATCGTCTGGGAAGTGAGGCGCCTCTGCCCGGCCACCCATCGTCTGGGAAGTGAGGAGCGCCTCTGCCCGGCCACCCATCGTCTGGGAAGTGAGGAGAGCCTCTGCCCAGCCACCATCGTCTGGGAGTGAGGAGCGCCTCTGCCCTGCCACCCATCGTCTGGGAAGTGAGGAGCGCCTCTGCCCGGCCGCCCCGAGTGGGAAGAAGTGATTAGCTGCTCTGCCCGTCCGCACCCTCTGGGAAGTGAGGAGCGCCTCTGACTGGCCACCCAGCGTCTGGGAAGTGAGGAGCGCCTCTAACCGACCACCCATCGTCACAGAAATGAGGAGCGCCTCTGCCCGAACACCTACCATCTGGGAAGTGGGGAGCGCCTCTGCCCGGCCACCCATAATCTGGAAGGCGAGGAGAGCCTCTGCCCAGCCGCCCCGTCCGGGAGGAAGTGAGGATCGCCTCTGCCCGGCCACCCCTTCTGGGAAGTGAGGAGCGCCTCTGCCCGACAACCCACCGTCCTGGGAGGTGAGGAACGCCTCTGCTCGGCCGCCCATTTGGGAAGTGAGGAGCGCCTCTGCCCGACCACCCCATGATCACAGGAACTGAGGAGCATACTCTGTCGGCCACCCGTCATCATTGAAATATATGGCGCCTATACCTGGCACACCCGTCGTGTAGGAAGTAGGGAAACATCTGCTTTCGGCCCTCCCGTCCAGAGAGGGGTAGGAGACCTCTGTCCGGGCACCGTCTGGGAGAAGTAAGGCCTCTGCCAGCCTAGCGTCTGGTAAATTGAGGACTTCTCACACGAGCGCCCGTCTGGGGAAGATGAGAGCCTGCCAGTACTTCATCCCCAGAGTGAGCGCCTCTACCTGACCACCCAACGTCTAGAAGTAGGGAGAGCCTCTACCCGGTCCACTATCGTCTAGGAAGTGAGAGGCTCTGTCCGTCCACCCATCATCTAGAGGAGGTGAGGCGCCCTCGAGCGACCTCGTCGTCTAGAGAGGTGAGGAGCACCGGGGCGACAGCCCGTCTAATGAAGTGAGGGGGTATTACCTCTGCCCAGTCACTCACAATCTGGTAAGTGAGGAGTGCCTCTGCCCACCACCCAGCGATGTCTGCTGGGGTGAGGAGGCCTCTGCCCGTCAACCATGCGTCTGGGAGGTGAGTGGCATACTCTGCCCGACGCCCGTCTGGGGAAGTAGTGAGGCGCCTCTGCCCGGCTTAGCCCGTCGGGAGATCGAAGAAGTGAGGGCCACCTCTGCCTGGCTGCCCCATCTGGGTGGAAGTGAGGAGCGCCTCTGCCCGGTCGCCCCGTATGGGAAAGTGATTAGCACCTCTGCCTGTCTGCATCGTCTGGGAAGTGAGGAGCGCCTCTGCCTGGCCACCCAACGTTTCTGAAGTGAGCAGCGTCTCTTCCCGAACACCCACCATCTGGGAAGTGAGGAGAGACTCTGCCCGGCCACCCTATCGTCAGGGAAATGAGGAAGCGCCTCTGCTCGGCCACCCATCGTCTGGGAAGTGAGGGGCCTCTGCCGAAAATAGTCTGGGAGGTGAGTATGGCGCTTCTGCCCGGCCGTCTGGGAAGTGAGGAGGCCTCTGCGGCCACCAGCACATGGCAAAATTGAGGAGGGCCTCCTGTGACCCAGACCACCATCTGGGGAGTGAGGATGCAGCCTCTGCTTGACCCCTGCATCTGGAGGGTGAGGAGCACCTCTGCCCGGCCACCATTGTCTGATTGGTGGAGTTGCACCTCTGCCCGACCACCCAACGCCTGGGAATGCCCGAGGGAGGAGCCTGCCCCGCCAACCATCGCCTTGGGAAGTGAGAGCCTGCCCCGCCGCCCAGCCTGGGAAGCAGGAGGAGTGCCTCTCCGGGCCTGGCCCGGGAAGAAGTGAGAGCGCCTCTGCCTGGCTGCCCCATCTGCAGCGAGGGAGCGCCAAGCCCGGGTCAGCCTGCATGGGAAGAAGTGATTAGCACCCCTGCCTGTCTGCATCGCTCAAAGTGAGGAGGCCTCTGCCTGGCTACCCAACGCTTGAAGTGGAGAAGCTGCCCTCCCAACAACCACCATCTGGGAAGTGAGGAGAGACCCTGCCCTGCCACCCATCTGCCAGGTACCGAGGAGCCTGCTCGGCCACCCATCGCTCTGGGCGTGAGAGCCTGCCCGAAAAATGCGTCTGGGAAGTGAGTAGCGCTTCTGCCCGGCCGCCTGTCTGGGAAGGCGAGGAGCGCCTCTGCAACGGCCACCCAGCACATGGCAAGGAGAGGGCTCTGCCCGCCAACCACCATCTGGGAAGTGAGGACGCTTCAAACGCCCACCATCTGGGAGGCAGGGCACCCCTGCCCTGGCCACCATTGTCTGGATTGGTGAGTTGAGGCACCTCCGCCCGGCCACCCATCATCTGAGGTGAGGAGAGCCTCTGCCCGGCCACCCATCTGGGAGGTGAGGAGCGCCTCTGTCCAGCCACCCATTGTCTGGTAGGTTAGGAGCGCATCTGCACGGCCACCCATCCTCTGGGAAGTGTGGAGCGGAGCGCCCCTGCCCGCACCACCACCTCTGGGAAGTGAGGAGCGCCTCTGTCCCGGCCATCCCATCTGGGAAGTGAGGAGCCACGCACCGGCTGCCCTGTCTCGGGATGTGAGGAGCCTCAGCCCTCGCCATCCATCACCAGTGGTGAGGGTAGCCACTGCCCGGCCCGTCTGGAGGGTGAGGATGCGCCTCTGCCGACCGCCCGTCTGGGAAGTGAGGAGCGCCTCTGCCTGGCCGCCCCATCTCTTGGAAGTGAGGAGCACCTCTGCCAGGCCTCCCACCATCTGGGGAGTGAGGCACTCTGCCCGGGACACCTACCATCTGGGAGTGAAGAGCCTCTGCCCGAGGGCACCCATCGTCTGGGAGTGAGGAGGCCTCTGCCCGGCCACCCATCGTCTGGGAATTGAGGAGCGCCACTGCCGGAAAACGCGTCTGGGAAGTGAGGAGCGCTTCTGCCCGGCCATACGTCTGGGAGGTGAGAGTGCCACTGCCGGCCGCCCATTACCTGGCAGAGTGAGGGCCTGCCCACGACCCACCCTGCATCTGGGAAGTGAGGGCTACTCTGCCGACCCTGCGTCTGGGGGTGAGGGAGCACCTCTACCCGCGGCCACCATTGTCTGGTTGGTGAGGCGCCTCTGCCCGGCCACCCATCATCTGGGAGGTGAGAGAGCCTCTGCCTGGCCACCCATCATCTGGGAGGTGAGGCTGCCACCCATCTGGGTGGTGAGGCGCCTCCTAGCAGCCACCCTTCATCTGGTGCCTTGGGTTGGGCCAGCGTCTGCCCGGCCACCCATCATCTGGGAAGTAAGGAGCGCCTCTGCCCGATTGCCACCTCTGGGAAGTGAGGAGCGCCTCTACCCTTCTGCCCCGTCTGGGATATGAGGAGCGCCTCTGCCCGGCCATCCATCGCCAGGTAGGTGAGGAGCACCACTGCCGGCCGCCCGTCTGGGAGGAATTGAGGGCGCCAGTGCCCTGGCATGATCTGGGAAAAGTGAGGAGGCGTCTGCCCGGCCACCCGGAACTGAGGAGCACCTCTGCCTGGCCGCCCCGTCTGGGAGGAAGTGAGGCCTCTGCCCGGCCGCACCGACTGGGAAGAAGTGAGGAGGGCCTCTGCCCAGCCACCCGTCTTGGAAGTGAGGAGCACCTCTGCCAGGCCACCTACCATCTGCTGGAAGTGAGGAGCGCCTCTGCCCGAACACCTACTGTCTGGTAGGTGAGGAGCTCTGCCCGGCCTTCTGGGAAGTGAGGGAGAAGCGCCCTCTCTGCCCAACCCGCGTCCAGGAATAAGTGAGGAGCGCATCTGCCTGTCCGGGAAAAAAGAGAGGAGGGCCCCTGCCCGGCTGCCCAGTCCTGGAAGAAGTGAGGAGTCTGCGTCTGACACCCCACATTCACAGAGTGAGGGCGCCTCTACCAGACCACCCTTCGTCTGGGAGGTGAGGAGTGCCGACCCATCCCATCTTCTGGTGAGGAGCTTTCATCTGCCCACGGCCACCGTGTCTGGTGAGGAGCACCTCTACCCAGCCCCAGCCTGGAAGAAGGGAGGCCTTCTGCCAGGCATGCGTCTGAGTGTGAGGGCGCCTCTGCCGGACACCAATGGCTGGGAGTGAGAAGCTCCCTCTGAGCGGCCGCCCGTCTTGGACGTGAGGAGGGCTCACTGCCCGCCAGTCTAGAAATGAGGAGCGCCTGCCTGGCACCTGTACATCTACTCTTAGGTGGGGAGTTCATCTGCCAGGCCACCCACCATCTGGGTGGTGAGGGCGTTTTTTTTTTTTTTTTTTTGGGGCGGGTCTGGCTCTGTCGCCCAGGCTGGAGTGCAGTGGAGTGCGATCGGCTCACTGCAGCTCCGCCCTCCCGGGTTCACGCCATTCTCCTGCCTCAGCCTCGGTAGCTGGGACTACAGCCATACCGCCCGGCCTAATTTTTTGTATTTTTTTAGTAGAGGCGGGGTTTCACAGCGGTCTCGATCTCCCTGACCCACCGTGATCCAGCCCACCTCGGCCTCCCAGGGTACTTGGGATTACAGCGTGAGCCACGCCCAGCCCAGACTTCTTTCTTTTAAAAGAAATGCCGAGGAGGCACAAGGAGAAATACTATTAAATAGATCACCAGAGATTCCAGGCCTTCTATATTTGCTTTTAGCTGCCTTAGATTGAATGTGGCAAGATAAATTGAGAAGGTGCTTAGAAAAAAA
>JAKGGE010002913.1:0-21988 GCA_023748175.1 Hoolock leuconedys
TTTTTTTGGGGCGGGTCTGGCTCTGTCGCCCAGGCTGGAGTGCAGTGGAGTGCGATCGGCTCACTGCAGCTCCGCCCTCCCGGGTTCACGCCATTCTCCTGCCTCAGCCTCGGTAGCTGGGACTACAGCCATACCGCCCGGCCTAATTTTTTGTATTTTTTTAGTAGAGGCGGGGTTTCACAGCGGTCTCGATCTCCCTGACCCACCGTGATCCAGCCCACCTCGGCCTCCCAGGGTACTTGGGATTACAGCGTGAGCCACGCCCAGCCCAGACTTCTTTCTTTTAAAAGAAATGCCGAGGAGGCACAAGGAGAAATACTATTAAATAGATCACCAGAGATTCCAGGCCTTCTATATTTGCTTTTAGCTGCCTTAGATTGAATGTGGCAAGATAAATTGAGAAGGTGCTTAGAAAAAAAGACATTAGTACTTTTACAGCAGCATATTCAGCCATTATTATTCTTCAGAATCAGAGAGGGATAAACATTTCAGCCACCCATTCAATCCCTCTCCAAAGTTTCATTCATTTGTTCATTCATTCATTCACTCATTTATTTTTTCAAACAATTTTTTGGTGGCAATAATACTAAAGAGAGTGTAGAATAGCTATGGCCCTGGCCTTCACTGACCTCAATGTCTTCCTTAGCAGCCCAGACCTTAAGGAACAGAAAGGTAAGTTCAGTGCAGTGGGTTTGGGGCTAGATGGTCTGGAGCTACAGTTCTCAGTTTGGTAATGCTGCTGTTCTCCTAAGCTGATCTCGTGACCTTAGTCAAATTCTTCATTCTCTCAGCCTTGGTTTTCTCATCTGTGGGATACAGATTTATTTTTAAAAAATCTATATTAGGTACTTCTGTGCTTATCAGGTCCTGTGCTGGGTGGTTGGAGGTACAAAGCAGCAAGATGGGAGAGATTGCTCAGGGGCATATATATACCCAGCCCCAGGTATAATAAACACTAGCTGATATCGTGAGTATTATCACGGACTCTGTTGTGTGTCCTGTGGGGTTCAGACATCATGGGTGCTTGCAGTACATCTGATTGTAGTTCCATAAAACACATTCTTTCATTTAACCAAATCGTGGTATTACTCCATACTGCTCATGCAATTTGCCTTTTCTAGCAAGTATCTGAGTGTAAGAGCAGAGGTGGTGAACATCTAATATGATCTTGGATAGAATTTTTCCAAGAGGGTATAATAGATAAGCAATCATATGATTTCAGAGTTCAGCAAGAGCATAGTTGAATGTATACAAGTTCAGTAATATTGTCTGTGCAGATGCTCCTTGACTTATGATGGTTATATCCTGATAAAGCCATCACTAAGTTGAAAATATAATGAATTGAAAATGCATACACCTAACTTACTGAATCTCATAGCCTTGCCTAGTCTACTTAACACATGTTAGTACACTTACATTAGCCTACAGTTGAGCAAAGTTGTCTGTTTTGCTCCAAAGCCCTATTAACAAATAAAGAAGATCTCATATAATTTATTGAATGCTGTACTAAAGTACAAATCAGAATGGTTTAGGGTGACTCAAAGTATAGTTTCTCCTGAATATGTAGCAGCTTTCACATCATCATATATTTGTCATCCTAAGTCAAACCACTGTAGCTTGAATACTGAACTGTTGTGCTGTACTTCAAGAATGACCAATGCCTGGAAAAACCCTAGGAACTTGAGATATATAGTTGAGTGAAGAAATGAATGAAGTGGAGGATCAAGTTTGATAGATAAATGAATAAGGACATAAGAGAAGAAGACCCACAGAGAGAGAAAATGGAAAGTTAAACATCCAGAACAATGTGTGCTCTGGCGATGGAGGTCATTGCCAGAAGATCAGGCAATTTGATTGAAAGCTTTAAAAGAAGATGCAGTTGTCAGAAAATGCTAAAAGCCAGGTAGAACTGAACTATCACAGGCATGGAGAATGTGGAATGTACAGCATGTGGAACTAAAGCTGTCTGTTGACAAGGTAGCTCAAAGGCATATGGAAGTCATACGGAGGAAGAGCTTAAGTCACAGAGAGAAACGCCTAAAACCAGATGCAAGGTGTTCAATAGAAAGTAGAGCAGACCAGATTGGTAAGAAACCATACAAAAAGGATGAGAGATGAGTTGGATAGAAGTGGAGAAGGCCTTGAAGGGTAATTTTTAATTTATTTTGTTTTTACACATGGGGATAAAGGATCAACAGTCTTGGCAGGAGAGAATTGTCTCACCTCCTCAAGTACAAAGAGGGGAGAGGAAATAAAGACAAGAAGTGAAGGCAAAGCCAAAAACATTTGAGCAAGATTGTCTGGCAGCATGTACTAACTCATTACCATTCTTGCAGAGAGATCTTTCAGGCATGATAATAAAATGTTTCTGTTCAGTCTATCTAGGAGACTCATCTTCCTCAGCTGTTCACAGTTCAATCCCATAAAATATCTCTTTGTGTTCAACTATTGCCACATTCTTCCTTGGTAGTGGGAAATGGCTTGGATGCTGAGTTAAGAAATCTTAGCTAAGAAACTTCACACACAGCATTTGTTGCACAAAGCTGGCCAAAAGTATTATCAGCTTAAACAAACGGATTTTACTCAGTTCCCATCTATGCTTCTACATGGCTTCACGGCCATTAGAGACATACCCTAAGAAGCTTTCCTACTGCCATACTTATAAAACCTTAGTCTTCCATTCAGCATACTGATGAGAACTTGTAATATCTTTGAAAGATTTGTTATCCTTAAAGAAAACACTTAATATCAGTTCAAAAAAATCTGATAAACTCGAGGAGAAAGAGGATGTGAAAGTATAAGGCCAGGTGTTGTTACAGAGGGTATGTTTTTTTTAAGAATCAAGTGAAGAAAATGCAAAGCACCACAGATGAGTTTTAATGGATTTTTTTTGTAATTTAAGATCCTGCACCGTTCAAAATAAAATAAATGTTCAAAATATATAAAACAAATATTTGACTGTGTCAGCATCTAAGCTGATATTCAGGATACTGTTCACCAAGAAACCTCTGTGACTACCCTGCCTTTCCTCCCACATGCTCTGGGCATGTGATGGGAAAGACAAAAGATCTAGCGATAAAGACAATTATGAACATGCTGTGTATTGTGGTTTTGAGGAATTATAATGTTCTGTTTTGTGCCTTGTAAATTTTAAACTGATGTTACTCTGGTGGAAGGCTGGCATGATGAATAATTCGCAAAATGGGACTACCCAATATTAGAAATGAAAATCACTTATTAGAATGGAAGAAGTCTTTATCCCTGGTGGTGCTAAGTCATGGGAAGTAATATTATCCACGGTTTCATCCCCATGTGAAAAGGCAACTCCATAAATAAATTCCACCAACCAACTAGGTTTTATTATTGTGTTTGTACTGGCGTGTTCAGACTTCTTGACAGTATGGTATTTGGCATATCTTTAAAAGTAGACTTTTTCTTCTTCACCTTTGACTAAATTACCCACCTTTGATTAAAATATATGTATGATTTAAACAAGTCTTCTAAATGCCAGATGCAAAAGATGAATTCTGCAAAATCCTAATAGAATTTTTGCAAACTACAGTAAAAAAATCCAAAATACCTGAGCTGCTTGTTAAATTTGTAGAAACTCCTCTGACTTCAAATCAGATTTCTTACCGTAAGACACCAAAAAAATGTATACTTTTAATAGCACCCTGGGATTCTGATGCAGGTGGGAAGAGAGCCAGACAATGATAAATATTGATTTTATTGATGGATCATCTAGGCCCTGAGTGGAGCAAGCAGCCTGAAACCTAATTGGTAAAGCCTTTGCTCTGCTTTTACCAGGTAAAGCAAAGTAAACCCGTTACCTTTTGAGAATCAGCAGATAAGATCTATTTTGGGGTTGAATTTTATATAAATCCTATTAAAAAAGGCCAAATAGTCTCTAACTTTCAAAATTAGCTCTGTACTCCCAACCAAAAAAAAAAAAAAATCACACTGAAGGAAAAAAATCTTTGTTGTGGATGTCACAGAATAGCTATAAAGGCAAGTACCAGAAGAAATTCATTTTGCACTTTAGGGTTCACATTGGACTTAATGGCACAAATAATTAGTGAGGAATATAAGGAGCCAGCTCTTTTCCTGACACTCTGCTGCAGCTGACTGTGGCCTAACTGCAGTCACCTCTATTAAAACTTCTTCTTTTCACTTTGACTTCCCTCTGCGTTGGTATCTTCCAGTCACCCTAGTCTGTGGCCATTTTTGGCTGGCACCTTTTTTTTTCCCCCCCCCAATTAACTGATGCAATTCCCCAGGGCTTAGCTTTTTTTCTTCCAGATAGCATCAACTAGCATAGGCTCCAGCATCCCTTACCAAACCACCTCCTCAGCCTTTACTTCACTGGACACCAAAATTCTAAGCACAATTTCCAGTTGAAGTACCACATTCATATGTCAAAAATAGTATTAATCCTTCTAAATGAGGCATAGTTTTTCAAGTTTTTTGGTTTCTGTCATTCCTTTGGTCTTTTTTTTTCCTTTTTCTTTTGACTGAGATTTAGATCCAGTGCTAGTTTTTCTTATTTCCACTGAATGGTAAGAAAATGGAAATATCTACCTGGTTTTCCACCTCCATTTATCTCTTTTCCATTCATCTATCTATTCATTCAATATCCATTCATTTATCCATCAATTCATCTATCCAATAAAATGATATTAAGTACAAGCTGTGTCAGGCATTGTACTAAAGTCCAGTGATAATTAAAAACAAACAAAATAGCAAGAGTCCAGTCTGTGGAAACTTTGAAGAGACATGAGGAAATAATCAAAAAAATATATAGTTGCAAACTGATATGAGGACTGATAGAAAGAAATGCCCAGGATATTGCAGAATTAATAACTGGAAAAACCTGGTCTCTTGGGAATAGTACAGGAAGCCATGAAGGAAGGTAATTTTTTGTAATAATGTAGCTTCCAGCTGAAAGAGAAAGAAAACTTTATCTTGCTAAAGTTGGAGTGGAGTAAGAAAATAACATTATAAAGTTTTATTTATGTTTTTATTCATTCATCCATTCATCCACTACCCAATCACCAAATATTATTTGAGTGATTACTTGTGCCTGGTGCTGTACTCAAAATGAGATTACAGTAAGCAATATCTTCAACAATTCAACAAATATTTATCACATCCTCATCACCTGTCAGGCATTGAGAAGACACTGCATGCTGAGTTTCTGTTGCTCAAGCATGCCTGGGTGCCCTATAAAGCCCAGTGAACAGTGGTTGGGGTGGAAGTGTGTTAATAGCATTATTGTAGCTGCAAATTTACTGCATGTTGTTTTTCTAAACCTTGGTTTGAAATGCACAACTATTTGGAGGCCCTTTCAGATTTTACCATCCTGATTCTGTTCTATTTTTATGTGTTTACGTCCCCCATGCTCCTCACCCCAGCTCCAAGTTAAATACTATTTCTTTCAATCCTGCTCAAGGCAACACGCAGACTTACTCTTTAGATACCAGCTCAACCAGTCGAAGACAAAATTCTTAGACAATTTTTTCCAGGATGTCTTAAGAAAGAAGGTATTATTTTATCTTGATATGAAAAAATTGATTTGAAATGTATTATCCAAATCCTTTCAAGATTGATTATAATCATGCCTTTCTTTCTTTTCAAATATCTAAGGAGTATACCACCTATTTATCTTCATAATAAGATTATTGAGTAGCAAATCATACAACTTAAGAGGTAGTAAGGCTCCTGAGATCACCCACCCCAATCTCTTAACATCACAGATCGAAGCTCAGGGATGTTATTTGACTTGAATTGCAAAGGCTAAAATAAGGCATAGGTATCTATATATAGGGTGTCTGGAAGCTAGGGTTCTCTGGAAACAGCTATGAGACATGATGTATATACAGGAGGTTTACTGGGGAGAACTCTAGAAAACATTTGTGAGGGAATGCAGGAAACAGGGAGGGGATAGAGGAAGACAATGAACTTCTATGCAGTCACAACACACGCCCAGATGAGCCCAAAGGTGACTTCGGGTTGGGTTCATTTCAGAGCTGCCCTGCCTTGAGGCACTTGGACAAGTCACTAGATATGGACTGCCCCGGAGATGGAAAGTATGGCTTGACAGGGGCAATTCTAGGAGAAAACCAGGCTGCCAGTACTCCCAGCAGCTGGGAGAGAGGTAGAAATTTTGTGCTGAAGGGGAGCTGCGCTCACTGCAGCATCTACCCTAATAGATGAGGAGAGTTTCATAAAAGTATGTCCCAGTAAAGAACAGCAAAGGCTTTATATTTGACTTGCTAAGTATCTCATTACTGATATTTTAAAAATTCCTTTATTCTAAACAAAAAAGTACTACATTTGAAAAAGATACATTTGCCTGAAAAAATTTATTTAATGTTAGTTTGACGTCATGAGCCCATCTGAACTAATCAGTCAAAAAAAAAAAGACGAAGAACACAGTGATGATTCTTGGGGATAAGAACTCATAAATGAAGATCTTATATTGCCGTTTTGGAAGGTCACCTACGATGCAATATAATGAATGTAGGAGCCATGAATATGCTGGCCTACAGGAAAGTGAGGAACAACATTTCTAGAAAAAATCCTGTTAATTGGATTAACAAAACCTAGTTTCTCAAATTCTTAAATCAACAAATGTTTATTGAGACTCTCATATGTTCCAAAACAATGTTCTAAGTGTTTGAGATTCAGAAGCAACAAGACAAAAGCCCCTAAGGCTTGACCCCTTAGAGTTCATCCTGCTGGTTTTCTTCACACTTTAGCATCCATTGTGATTTCTGGATAATGGAGCTATGTTCTACTTTTTTTTTCTTTATATCTCTAATGCTTTGCTTCATGCCTGGCATATAAATGTTTGTTGAATGAAAAATGTAATAAACTCTCTTTTTACACATGTAGGCAAGGACTTGAGCTACAGCCATCACACCTCTAAATATTTAATTGCTGAACAAATTTTGTTTTATCTCCAGCCAGACTTCAGATGTCATAAATCTTCCTGAGGCAGACTATTATAAGGGAAGGGAAATGCTGGCAGGTTTGAAAATATGTACAGAAAAAAAGAATACAATTGGGTAGTGACTACCAAATAATCTGGGTTTGATGTTTTATGTTGTTCTCATTATCTGCATGCCATTATTCAGACACCTAGAGATTTTTTTTTTTCCCTAAGATGGTTACAGAGTTTGTAACATTGATTTTATATATCTGGTGATTTTTTCCAAGATTAGTATTCAGAAAGGCCTAAACCTACTTGGTAAATAATGGCATGTCTTTATTTAAACCTCTTTTCAAAGTGAGAAATATATCTTATTTCTGTTTGATGAAATTATATACTTGTTATGTATTTGAAAGTGGACTCTACACACGGGTGAATGTGATATGACAAGGTGGTGACATATTTAGCTGTGTACAAGCATCACATAGAGAGTTTGCTATAACATGTATTTCTCAAAAGTTATTCCTGAAACTCTGATTTAGAAAATATGGGGCAAGACCTAGTAATGTGTCATTTCCATCATTACAAATTGGTTAATATGTTGGAAATCCAATAGATATTTAGAGTTAAAGATAAATTTCTGTTCTGATGCTGCTCCTTACTTCATGACTCTGGGTAAAATCCCCATAGCTTATCTGTGACTCTGTTTCCTCACATGTTTGAAGTGATATTAAAAATAAAATTGGAGGTTGGGTACGGTGGCTCATGCCTGTAATCCCAGCACTTTGGGAGGCCGAGAGGGTGGATCACAAGGTCAGAGATCAGACCACCCTGGCTAACACAGAAACCGCCTGTACTAAAAATACACAAAAAAATTAGCCAGGTGTGGTGATGGGCGCCTGTAGCCCAGCTACTTGGGGGGGGAGGCTGAGGCAGGAGAATGGCGCGGAACTCGGAGGTGGAGCTTGCAGAGCTAAGATTGCCATCGCACCCAGGCCTGGGTGACAGAGAGCAAGACTCTGTCTCAAAAAAAATAAATAAATAAATAAATAAATAAATAAATAAATAAATAAATTTTTTCTACTCTGGAAAGGTTGTAATATGTATTTAAAAAAGGAATATGCATAAAACAATCTTACGGTCTTAAAGGCTAGACAAATGTAGCTGTGGAATGAAATTTTTAAGAACTAAACATTATATTCGCTTCCTCTTAGTCACTATTATCTTCAACACAACCTCTAGAAAATTGACAAAACTCATCCTTCCTCAAGTGAATACTTGGCATCTCCTGAGGGATTCCCATCCAGTCATCCTCTTTGGGAAAACCTTCCCAAGTGTAAAAGATATCCCAAGTCAGAGGACAGGAATGAATTGTAAAATATTCATTATTTTAAAATAATTTATAGTCTCGCGGTTTATGTAAAAGTTTCACTTTTTCTAATCTTTTAAAAAATAATAAAGTGAATTTATTTTCCAGTCGATTCTGCCTTTATTTCCAAATGCTTTTGAAAATGCCTCAGAAAGTTACTTCTCTGCCTGCTATTCTGTCACTCAGCAGGAGCATGTGTAATTGAACAGGTGACTTTATGCCTGTATTTTTGGAATTTAGAAGCCGCAGAAAGCAAAATATGTAAATGTCTCTGCCTGCTACATCATCATCATCATTAGCATCATGTTAGTATAATTATATAAACAATGAGAGGACTCTACTGATAATTGATTAAAGGCAAGTATATGTACCTATATGTATTTGTGTTTATGTATCTGTGGATAGGCTTTGAGGGAGATTTAAACATATTTATACTCCCTCATTTCTCAAAATAAAGTAGTACATCCTCAAACTGATGACTGAATATTTTAATGGTGATTTTACATCAAGTGAAGATAGGAAATTTTATATAACCCATAAATAATTTGAGATTGCTTTAGAGATTTATGCAAACCAAAAAATAACACATCTTTTGTGGCCACATCTTTCAATATGTAGGTTACTACTGCCACCCTCACTCTCCCTAAAAAATTCCCCAAATAAAGTGTTCTCTATTATTGTATACATTTACATAGCAAATGTTTCTTGTTGTCAAATTACAGAAATTGACAATATTTCATATACCTCTCAGCTCAGTAGGGCCTTTGTTTGTTTGTTTTTGCTCTCCCTTAAGGAGCGCTGCTTTCATTAGGCAACATGGTGACCTAAATGATTGTTTAATGAATGGTGTTGGATATGCCTCCATTAAATTTTAAGGCGTCAACATGTTTGAGTGTATTTGTGTAAATGCAGACATCCATCTTTAATGTGATGTTATTTAGGCATTCCTGTAACCAGTAAAGGAAGTTTTAGTAATTTAAGTAATCACATCATTTAGTTTTTTTCTCATCCCAAGGAAATCTTCTTCCTTAGGTGAGCTGGCTGTGACTTTGAAGATAATTTGCCTGCTTACCTTTGCTGAAATTGAAAGAAGGAAAATAAGCCAAAAAAGACAAAATGAGTTTCTTAATAAAAAAGGAGCTAATTTGAAAGAGGGAGTAGGATTAGGATGCCCAGATTCAGAGAAGAAGTGATAAGACCCACAATTACAAACAAGCAATGAGTCTGCTGATGATTCAGGTAAATTATAATTTTGCCCCGCGGCATTATCATCTACTCAAAGTGTGTACTGACTGACCTAATCTACTCAACAGGCTAGTATGTTGTTATAGTTTCCCTATGGTACATGTCTTTCACCTTATTGGTCGCCAACTGATTTCCTTTCCCATTCTGTTCTGATTCTTACTATGGACTTTAAATAGAAATGATTATCCAAACCTGAAGTCTAAAGGAAAAAAAATAACAAGGCTCTTATAATTCTTCTATTTCACTTAGAATGCATTGCACATAATTTTAAAATCCTGAAAATAATAATTACCTTTAAATTGTTTTTTCATGCTTATTGTGTTTGTCATCTGTCCACACACATATCCGTAAAAGCACTGCAAAAGTAGTAAAATGCATTATAAAAAAATCTTTCCAATTTCTGTAAGAAGGTATTTATAAGATAGAATATAATATTTTATAAGATAAAAAATATTATATTTACTAATTATAATGTAAAATTATTTTAAAACATTTTAAAAATTCTTATAATCTGAAAGGTAACCATTATTCATATTTACATAGGATATGGATATAGATATAGATGTATAGATGTGTGTATATGTGTATATATATATTGTGTTTAAAAAATAAAATAAATTCTATATTTATAATTTGATTTTCTTTCATTATTTGTAACACTGTGGTTATCCTTATATCATATTAGTCCAAGATGTTGATTTATCTTAATATTGTATTTAGTATATGATAGTGTTACATATATTTTATGGCTCTATCAAAGTTATATTTCAAATTACCCTTGCTGTTAAATAAAGGTTATCTTTCACTTTTTGATGGTGATCAAGAGAGATATAAAAATATCTTTCATAGTTATCGTTTCATAGCTTATATAATGGCTTGAATAGAATTTGTTTAGTTAGTCACCTATTGATGGATTTACGTTATTTTTGTATCTTGACTTTTCATACGTTACTACAGTGAATATCATATATATGTATAAAATAGAAGTCTGTGAAGTGAAAATGTTAGTGTATTCTTTATTTAAAAGTCATGCCTTCACTGTTGGGTGGGAGTTTACAGGTAAGTAATGGGGGAGGCGATCATGATCTATGTGGTTATGGATTGGAATAAGGGACATTAATATGAGCTCAAGTTCAGTTTAATATATCTGCAGATAGCGTTTACATATAGAAATATTTATAGGTAATTTTGTGCTGATGGGTTAAGTGTTTGTATTTTCACATAGTGCCAGCCTAGCAGGCCCAAAGCAGGTATATACATCAGTAGCAGCAAGCACACCTGGCATGCAGGTCTTGGCATCTAATACCATTATCCAGTGAGTGGAACTCCTGAAGAACTCCTTGAAGAAATGGCTGACGGCACAGGCAGGAAATATCTCAAGATGATTCCTGAGTATCTTGGTGCTAGAAAGCAAAAAAGTGCTTAATAAAAAAAACCCATGGTGGTAAAAAAAGTATGTCATGGGATGGCGGACCAACTAAAGGTTCTAATGTCCAAAGCAGAACTAATCTGAACAAAAAAAATAAATAAAGTAGTATTGGACTATAATTTAAAGTATAACGCGGCATCCATAAGTCCCTGGCTGATATAAATAAATGACTTAATAAATAAAGGAAAGCTTAGCAATCTCTTACACAGAAGAATTTCAACACTTTTATATATACTCTTCTCTCACAAAGCTACAGCATCATTCCTCAATTCCTTAATTGTGGGCTATACATGGTGAAATTTCTTTCAAAAGAAGACTGCCCAAGGTGGATGAACTTAACTATGGTGGAGAAACCTGAAAAAACACTCATCTCAGTGAGGTGAGTGGAGGTTACTATCCATATGATAAGCTGATACTACATCTCTTGGCACGTTGTAATGAGCATGGCACTTTATTCTGTGTCTTTTTTTCTCCTCAAAATGCCAGACCAGACAAATCATGAGAAATACATCAGACAAATCCTAATTGAGGGACACATTCTCCAAAAGGCCTGGCCAGTACCTCAAAACCACCAAAGGCATAGAAACAAGGAAAGTTGAAAACTGTCATAGCTAAGAGGAGCCTAAGGAGACAAGAGATCAGTAACTGTAAATATTTCACCTACGGAAATTGGATTAGAAAAAAAAGGCATTTGCAAAAAAAAAGAAATACCAATAAAGTATGAATTTAGTTAATGATACATCAACATTGGTTGATTAATTGTGACAAACGCTGCATATTAATTAATGTTAGATGTTAATAGTAGGACTGCGGTGATGTACCTGTAATTGTCTTCTACAACTTTCTGTAATCCAAAACCTTCTAAAATATAGGTTTATTTAAAAAAAAAGAGAATTCCTTGCAGCTTCTGGCCAAGAAAGTGGCTCAACACTTGTAATCCCAGCATTTTCCACTCCTGTCCATTGCATGAGTCTGAGTTTGGCACCAGCCTGGGCAACATGGTGAAACCCCGTCTCCTACCAAAACTACAAAAAATTAGCAGGAATGATGAAAAGACACCTGTGTTCCCAGCTACTCAGGAGGCTGAGGTGGGGAGGAGGATGGCTGGAGCCCGACATGGAGGTTGCAATGAGCTGAGATCACACCACTGCACTCCAGCCTGGGCGACAGAGAAGACTGTCTAAAAAAAACAAAACAAACAAACAAAAAACAAAAACAAAAACCAGAGAAACTTTTCTACATCACCCTCCATTGAGGTTATGTGCATCTTCACTCTCATGTGCAGTGTAAGAAATGTTTTACCAAATGCTTATTAAACGTTTGGTTTTTTGCTACTTGATAGTTGCAAAATAAGATTTTTTTAGTGTAATTTTTATTCTTATTTTCTTGCTATGAGTAGAGTTGAGCAGCTGTTCAGATATTTTTAAAAAGTATTTGTGTGATTTCTTCAACTCTCAACTCTGGATTGTTTGCTATATTTTTCCACTGGGTTGTTTTTTCTTCCGTTTATAGGAGCCGCTAAGTATAGTTTTCTACTTTATTTATATTCTGACTTTGTTGTTTCTGATATGTTATTTTGCTTTTTTATTTTAGTTGATTTAATAATCTCTTCTAAGAGTTCCTGCATTTTATATTGTAAGGGTGTTCCACCAGATTTTATTTTTTTAATCTAATATTGTATAGTTTCTTTTTATATTCTTTCATTTATTGTCTCTACTGATATGATTATTAATTTTAAATCTAGCTATTTCCTTCTGTTTTATGTTTCCTTCCCATTTTCTTTTCTTTTATCTTTTGCTATGTAGTTTGTTTTAGTTTCTTTGTCTTGAGGTAATTGGGAGATGACATATTGTATTTTAAATTTCTTGTATTTTTTTTTTTTGAGATGGAGTCTTACTCTGTCGCCTAGCCTGAAGTGCAGTGGTGCAATCTTGGCTCACTGCAACCCTGCCCCCAGGTTCAAGCACTCCCTCCTGGCTCAGCCTCCCAAGTAGCTGGGATTACAGGCAATCTGCCACCACACCTGGCTAATTTTGTATTTTAGTAGAGATGGGGTTTCACCCACGCTGACCAGGCTGGTTTCAACTCCCACCTCAAGTGATCTGCCCATCTCAGCCTCCCAAAGTGCTAGGATTACAGGCATGAGCCCCACACCCACACAATTACCTTTTAAGTCTTAAGAAAACAGCCTCCTCTCCTGAAAGTATATTTGTGAATTGTCATTAACAAAATGACAATATGACTGAATGTCTTCTTTTGTCAGGTATGGCTGAATTCTCAAGATGTCACCCCAAGATTCCATCCACTGATCATTCAGTCAAACACTATCTAGATTAAGGTAGTGCTGTGAAATTTTGCAGGTCTTATGAAGATATTAAAATAATCCCTAGATTATCTGAGGAGGACCTATGTAATCAGAAGAGCTCTTATAAGTGGAAGAGGAAGGCAGAAGAGTTAATCAAAGAGAATGGGATGACAAGAAGGCATAGGAGAGATGAGGCAGAAGGGAGGTCAGAGAGATTTGAAGGGTGAAAAGGACTTGACCCACTGCCCGACTATGACTGACTTTGAGGATGGATAGAGAGTTCCAGGTACCAAGGAATGCTGGTTGCTCCAGAGGCTGAGAATATCCCCAGCTGATATCAGCAGGAAATGAGCCTCAGTCCCAACCACAGAGAACTGAAGTCAGCTAATATGGCTTGAATGAGTTTAAGTAAATTCATTCTCAGAGCCTACAGAAAGGAAATCTGCCCTGCTGACACCTTGATTTCAGCCTTACGTACATCCCTTCAGCAGAGAAACTAGCTGAGCCTGACAGTCTTCTGACCACGAACCATGAAATAATAAATGTTTGGTTTTAAGCTTCTGAATTTGTGATGGTTTGTGGCAGCAAGAAATTAATTTAAAGGCAATGAAATTAGCTCAATCTCAGTTTCCTTATACACAATCCTAGATTTGTTGGTTTAATCTTGAGAGATTTGCATTCACGTTTCAACTGTTAGTTTGGAATAATTGTATCTTTAAATTATTTCTTTTAATGCCAGTCTTTTCAATTCCAGTTTGTTTTCTATCATTTGACTGTGTAGAATATTTATCTCTTGCCATCAACATAAGAAATGACAGCATATCTGGATAGTGAGTTTTGAAATTATACATTATCTTTCTCACTTGAATTTGATTCATGTTAATAAACTAATGTTGGAGGGAGAAGATATTTTCCCCTTCAACAATCATAGTTTTATATTTAGATAGTTGTTCTTGAAATGTTATGTTGACTAACTTATATATGGGTGCTTTTTTTCCCTATTAACCTTTGCCAATTATTTAGTAAGATCTTTGCATCAGCATTCCAGAAAATTTTCTTATATTAGGTTTAAATGTTGGTTTCCTTTCATTCTGTTCTTTGGGATTACAAATTATCTTGTTTGTTTTGTCTTATTATACATCCTATAATTTCATAAATTTGATTGTATTTTTATCTTTGTCTTTTCCCCGAGTGCTGGAAACAGGTTTAAGCCTCATCTCTTTCTACTAAATTATTATTTTTCTTCAGTTTCTGGGGTCACTTTAGTTCTGCAATATCATCGAAGTAAGATTTTGTCTTCCTAGTTCGATTTCTTATTTTTATACCTATATTTAATTTATAAATCACCAGGCATAATTTCTCTAATTTTTCTTTTTGCTGAAGGGAGTTCTTTGCTCAGCATCTCTTCTCCTGAGTATATGTTCTCACCTTTAGTTTCTTATAAGTAAGCTTTATATTTTATTTTGGTATTTTTTCTATATACTCATCTGTATGTGTGAGAGTCTATCCTTGGCCTGATCTTGTCTACAAACATGACAATACAAACGTCCTGCTTATATCATTCTCAGGGATATGTAGAATTGGCAAAATCTCAAATCTTAATCTGGAGAGCTGAATAATAGAAATAGGTATGGGCAGTCTAGAGAGTTTCTAGATGAAAACTGTGGGAGCGGCTGTAGTTGCAGGCTGCTGTACAGAGAACTTGATCTCTTTATGGTTCTTAGTGTTGGTGAGCTGTTCTATCACTGACTTTTCTTGTCCCTTAGTCTCTGTTTCTGAATACAGCATAGCTGTGGACTCTTTCTTGTTGCTTTTATCTGTTGTGTGGATTATCCAAAATACCTATTGGAAGTCTCTCTGGTGTCTTTCTTGCCATTAATCATCCTAGAGAAGCTATATCGACTTGGTATTGATCCCATTCAATACATGACGCCTGGCAGTTTATAAAGAGAAAAAGCTTTGTTTGGCTCACAGTTCTGCAGGCTGTACGGGAAGCATGGCACCATCTGCTCACTTCTGGGAAGCTGGAAATCAGCACAATCATATGGCGGAAGAGGCGGGGGAGCACATAGCATCACATGACCAGAGTCAGAAAGGAGAGAGGAGAGGTGCTATACACTTTTAAACAACCAGATCTCATGAGGAACGCCATTATCTTGAGGATGAGTATCAAGCAGGATAGTGCTAACCCATTCGAGAAACTGCCCCAGGATTCAATCACCTCCCACAGGCCCCACTTCCAACACTGGGGATTACTACTGAACATGAAGATTTGGGTGGGGACACAGGTCAAACCATATTACTGTTGTTCTAGAATAGAACCACAGTTCCTGATCATAGCCCTTGTAGATGCCACTGCTAACTGCCAATATGTTTTATGTCTATTTAAAATGTAAAAGAGAAATGAGGAGCTTAGTGGATGGTGTTCACTGAGAAAATTGTATTCTTTCAAATTAATCCTCCAAACCACTACTCATAGGAAAATATCTTAAACTTTGGGGATAATCATGGCATAATGCTTTCATTTCAAGAAATGATGGAGAACCGTTCTGTCTCTAAAGTCTTTTGATCATGTTGGTAAAGACTGACAGAATGGTGGATGTGTCATGTGTAGTGGGAAGGGTGCAAGGTCATACCAAGAAGTTGGATGTGTGCACCTAAGTCACTACCCACCACCCATTACCATATGAAGCATTTCATGGTCATGACCAAGAGTTTTGCTTATGCCATGTACCCTTGTGTTTGTAGCATTTTCATGTTTTTGATAGTAAAAATTTATTTAATATTTTTCTTTAGTTTTTACAGCTCTGAACAGCTATTAATATAATATTTAGTCTGTGCAGCATAATATACTAAACTACCTCCTTACTGACTCCATTTTGATTGCTTACTCTCTTTGATGTTACAAGAATATTGAAATATATGTCTTACTTTTTAATATCTCCTGACTTTTAAAATTCATATCTATTTCTAGAAGAGTAGGATTAATGCATTATAAATTATGGATATCCTTCACTCATACCCTTTCAATTGCGTTTTAAGACTGATACCAATTTACAATATTTTAGCAATATGTGACTTTAAATGAACACCTCAAACTTAGCAGCATTGGGTTTGTAATATATAACTTATTATATATCCCCGTTCTTATTATATCTATAATTTCTTAAAATATAGATAGTATTTATATATGTATAATAAATATAAATATAGTTGTATCATAATTTCTTGATATATTAAAGAAATTATAATTATAATAAATGTAAATATAAATAATTTCTTTGGCATTTTTGAAATATGGCTATAACAAGAAATTATATATGATATATATTTATATACAATATTAAAGAAATTAATATATACTTTCTAAACTAACATATAATTTTTAAAATATTTTAAATGAATTAAATTAATTGGAAATAGGCATCTCCAATTGCCCAAGGTGATTATTTTATCAGGTGTTATGAGTCTGCTTGTACATTTAAGTAAGTACAATAGCTTTAATAAATTAATACATATGTTTGTCTCTCAATTACAAGAGTTAGTGAGTATTACTGTCTGCTTCAGGGAAGATTCTGAATCTTTGAAATTCAAATCTAGATGTGCAAATGAACATAGATATCCTCATTTAATATCCACTTATAATGACTTTTGATCTGGATTTTCATGAGAATATTAAACCAGTTGTGAACAGTTAAATATTTTATATAGTATCCTCAGATCATGTGAGACACATGCAGAGAATATTGGTCACCTGATTTGAGATCTGAGGAATGCCACACTGACTTCACAATGGTTGAACTAGTTTACAGTCCAACCAATGAGGTAAAAGTGTTCCTATTTCTCCACATCCTCTCCAGCACCTGTTGCCTGCATTTTTTAATGATGGCCATTCTAACTGGTGTGAGATGGTATCTCACTGTGGTTTTGATTTGCATTTCTCTGATGGCCAGTGATGATGAGCATTTCTTCATGTGTTTTGGCTGCATAAACTGAAATACCATTTGACCCAGCCATCCATTACTGGGTATATACCCGAAAGGACTATAATCATGCTGCTATAGAACACATGCACCGCGTATGTTTATTAGGCACTATTCACAATAGCAAAGAGTTGGAACCAACCCAAATGTCCAGCAACAATGGAGCTGGATTAAGAAAATGTGGCACATATACACCGCGGAATATATGCAGCCATAAAAATGATGAGTTCATGTCCTTTGTAGGGACATGGATGAAACTTCTGAAACATTCTCAGTAAACTATCATGAGACAGAAGCCAAAACACATGTTCTCTCCTCATAGGTGGGAATTGAACAATGAGAAACTCATGGACTGGGAAGGGAACATGCATTCCGGGGACTGTTGGCTGGGGGTGGAGAGGGACATTGGGAGATATACTATGCTTGGGAATGACAAAGTTAATGGGTGCAGAATCCAACATGGCATGGACATATGTAACAAACCTGCACATTGTGCACATATTACACTAAAACCTACAAAATTATAATAAAAAAAAAAAAAAAAAAAGAATATTGGTGCTAAGGAGTATTCACAATTCTGTCTTTATAAAAATGATTTTCATTTATTTTAGTTAATTAATATTTACTATATACCTACTCTCCTGATAGGTGCTGAGTCTCATCAAGTATATAGCAGAACTTATGGGTACCAGAGCAGAAGGTCTTATTCATCTTCCTATTAGCGGGCATAACAAATCCTGCACATTTAGCAACTTAAAACAACACATATTGATTATCTAACGGTTATAGGTCAGAATTCAAGGCAAAACTGCCAAGTTTGCTGTCATAGTGTCAGCCTGGGCTGGGATCTCATCTGAGATTTGACTGAGGAAGGATTCACTTTCGGAGGCTCGTTCAGGTTGCTGGCAAATTTATTACCTTGTGGCTGTGTGACTAGGGCTCTGGCTTTGTTGACTGGGTTCTGTAGGGCCTAGAGGCTGACAGTTCCCCTATCTGTTATTAACACTGGTTTTGCTTCTTAAAGCCATGAAGATTCTCTAACTCAATCAAAGGAGCAGAGTTCTGTATAAAATAACACAATCATAGGAGTGACATCACATTAACTTTGCCACATTCTGTGGTTAAGGGCAAGTCACATGATCTACCTGCACAACAGGGAAGGGTGCAATCTATGGTGGGACTGTGGAGCCACCTTAGGTGTGTCCATAGAATGGGAGAAAGTCTAGGCTGCTTTTTGAAGTTGAATAAATCGAAACTTCTTCTCTATTCTTTCTTATGTTTAGTTACTTTCCCATTTATCTTACTTTGTTATTTTGAGTGTACTCACTTGTGTTACCTCCATGAGTCTGCTCCTGGGAATTTACATAAAAATAAAACTCTATTTTAAGGGTTTTATTATTTCATTACAAACATTGTTTCAGGAATTGAACCATACAAAGCCTAGAATGGCATTGCTCTGATTTGCTCCTATAAATAAATGTCACTTACCATTAAGCATTTTCAAGGGCATTTCCAAGGACATTCTGATTTTCCTAAGACTTACTGGAGTTAAAAATTATCTAGAGATTAAAAGAAAGAGATTCAACTGGAATTACCTGATTGTAATTTTATTTAAATTATTTTAATATAAATTAAAATTACCTCTCTTGCATTATTCAGCCTGCTAAACTGTAGAAGTCTTGCTTGAATGTAGTATAGTAACCATTTTCTATAGTAGATATAATTTCTTTTGGATTACCATTGACTGTTGTGATTTCATCATTTATATGAATCAATGGCAAACTGCAAAGAGGTTCATAGTTTTAGGCATTTAGAAAATAAAGGATAATCTATTCTAGAATAATTTGGCATCTGTATACAATATGTTTTAGAGGTCTAGCAGATGAATTGGGAATAACTATTTGCCTTGGGAATGTCACTACCCCACTGTGTTTAACGCTTTTATTCCAGTTTATTCACCATATTGTACCATACAAGGTAGCTACAATGAGTTCACGAGACCTACTGTTGTGCTCATGCCTACTTTTTCAGTACATCTTTCCACAAATGTGACCATTTTCTTTTATTCATCTGCAAAATGGAAATAAAACACACTGCCTAGCATCATGTGGCTGTTATTTACTGTTAAAATGAAATGGTAAACATAAAGTGCTTATCACATCCATAAAAATCACATAATAAGAAGTCAACAAATGGAAGACAACAAAAAAAATACCAGCTATTCTTTTAAAGCATAAAGGGCAGCATTGTCTCCACATGTTGGTTATCCCTAGAACCAAATTGTGAGAGGATTTTCACTGGGTATTATATTGAATAAGACTTCTCTGGCTGCAAGTGACAGAATATAACATAAAAAAGAGAGGAAGGCAACATAATGAAACTAGATTATTGTAATTTCAGGAAGTAATTCTAGGTTAGGGATAGTTGGATCCCTGGGCCCAAACACTTGTCAGGGGTAGGTCTCTTCCATTTGTCATATGTCTACTTTAATGGTTTTCATTCAAGGACTCTTTCTCTGAATATAACCAGAAAGTTGTTCTTTCAATTAGTTCCTAATAAAATATCTGTGATTACTCTAATATTATCAATGTGTCATATACCCATTGCTGAGCCATAAATCTGGCGGAGTGAAGTTTCCTGCTTAAGTTGCCCAACCTTCAAAGACCTGTGGGTAAGGTGAATCAGAATTAGGCTACATGAACTGAGAATGGATAAGAGATGCTGATGTCATAGGAACTGGGCAAAGCTAGGCATTGCATCAATAAATAAAAGAGCACATTTTCAGTACAGATATGTTTTAAGGTAAATGGCGTTTATATTTTAGTTATAGTTCATTGGTAGTAAGAAATAGATATATCGATTCGATATGGTAATAACAATCAAATTTATTGGAAGAACAGATTTGGAAACAAAATCTGATAAAACAGGTGGAGCTTAGGATTCGAATTTCAAGAACACATCTTCCAGAAATCAGAAAGGCGGCTCTTGGGTCCTGGCCAAGACATGAGAGAATCTGTTCCAGATGTATGTGTTTGAATGAAAACCACGAGAAATCTAGAGAAAGAGTGAATGATTATCTTGCTTGGATCATGTTTATATCCACGTGTATGGATAGAATTGTGGGGTTATCTTCTGTGACAGTCCTGCTAAGGGCAAAGTCTTTTCATAAGAGACTCTACTATGAGATTTGGTAGAGAGTCATGATTTGGAATCAAAGCGTTGTGAGTTTTAATCATAGTTCTACTACCAGATGTGTGATTTTGGGCACATTACTTAACATTTCCATTTATTTTCATTGTAGATGAAATTGGTTCCCTATCTTTTAGATATCTCATATGAAAGAATATGCTTTGATAATGATGTGATGAAGATGTGGTCAACCACCAGTTGATTGGTGGCAGTAATAGTTTTTATTAAATAACAGAAACGTTGACATAGTAGATGTGTTTTTACAAAATGGTATCAAACTTTTTCTTTCAAAACCTCATATTATCCCAAAGTAGAAAGAATCATAAAAGTGAAATCAGTTGACTTCAGTGCTTATTTCTAATGTCCATTGTGATCAACATATGACAAATTAGAGAGGGGCTGCCATCTTCTTAATGTGCTATTTAATTGAGGGGTGGGGGTAGGTAGTTATTGGAGTAACTGCAATTGCTGTTTCCAGTGTTAACATTCATGACAATGAAAACGGAAGAAACAAATACTTCGCTGTGAAATATTCTTATGTTAGATAACTTTTTGTGCATTTACCATTTAACAAGCACCAAATTATTTCCACATATTAATTAATTTAATTCTCATAATGACCCTATGAGGCTCTTTATTATTTCCTTATTATAGCTGAGGAAGATGGGGTAGATAGAGTTAGTAGGTGTATACCTAGAAGTAGCAGAAAGGGGCTCAAGCCCAAGCACTTTATGAGTATTATGTTAAATTACCTCTCATCTGCATATGAAGATACTAGTACACTCCAGGCAGCCTCGGTGGCCTCCATCCCGGGCAAATGCCAGGGAGACCGGGACCGCGGCGGTGACCTGCCAGGACCCTGCTTGTTGGGTCGCAGGGGGCCACTCAACCTGGGCCTGGGCCAAGGCGTGCTTAGCGCCAACCGTCAGGGCAGTCCATGGTGGTGCTGGGGCCAGCGGACCAGATGCGCCGGAGGCGGAGTGGAAACGAAGGCCGGACAGATCCACACTCCCCAGCACTGCAGCCCAGTGCCACCATGGGGAGCAGATGCAAGCAGATCCGGACACCCTCCCCCACCCCAGGGGTGCAGGCTCTTCCATCGCCCGGCCTGCTGCTTGATGTGGGCTCCTGGCGTGCCCAGAGTTTCTGCAGCAGAGGCACCTTTTCCCTCAGTGAGGCCCAGGGGAGCTGCAGGGAGACTCCGGGAAGAGCCCGCCAGGCTGGAACATACCCTCGCGAGAAGAATACCTGGCTATGCTGGAGGAGTTTGGGGCGGGCTGAGGGGCCAGGGGTGCTGACAGGCCAGTGGCCTCTCAGCCGGGTCCCTCTCCCATCCTCCAGTGCCCTGGGTGTCCCTCCGCAACCCAGGCAAATGCCCTGGGGACCGGGAGAAAAGCATGTGCTTGATGGCCTCACAGGCAGCTGCTGATGGGACAGCCAGGAGACCCGTTCAAGCTGGTGACACAGGACCAAGGCGGCTAGCGCCACCAAGTCAGGGCAGTCCATGGTGTGGGCCTGGAGACCCGGGGGCCCCAGG
>JAKGGE010000422.1:0-22108 GCA_023748175.1 Hoolock leuconedys
GCCTCGGTGGCCTCCATCCCGGGCAAATGCCAGGGAGACCGGGACCGCGGCGGTGACCTGCCAGGACCCTGCTTGTTGGGTCGCAGGGGGCCACTCAACCTGGGCCTGGGCCAAGGCGTGCTTAGCGCCAACCGTCAGGGCAGTCCATGGTGGTGCTGGGGCCAGCGGACCAGATGCGCCGGAGGCGGAGTGGAAACGAAGGCCGGACAGATCCACACTCCCCAGCACTGCAGCCCAGTGCCACCATGGGGAGCAGATGCAAGCAGATCCGGACACCCTCCCCCACCCCAGGGGTGCAGGCTCTTCCATCGCCCGGCCTGCTGCTTGATGTGGGCTCCTGGCGTGCCCAGAGTTTCTGCAGCAGAGGCACCTTTTCCCTCAGTGAGGCCCAGGGGAGCTGCAGGGAGACTCCGGGAAGAGCCCGCCAGGCTGGAACATACCCTCGCGAGAAGAATACCTGGCTATGCTGGAGGAGTTTGGGGCGGGCTGAGGGGCCAGGGGTGCTGACAGGCCAGTGGCCTCTCAGCCGGGTCCCTCTCCCATCCTCCAGTGCCCTGGGTGTCCCTCCGCAACCCAGGCAAATGCCCTGGGGACCGGGAGAAAAGCATGTGCTTGATGGCCTCACAGGCAGCTGCTGATGGGACAGCCAGGAGACCCGTTCAAGCTGGTGACACAGGACCAAGGCGGCTAGCGCCACCAAGTCAGGGCAGTCCATGGTGTGGGCCTGGAGACCCGGGGGCCCCAGGTCGCAGAGGCAGCGTGGAACCACAAGCCCTAGGCAGCTCCACCTGCCCAGCCCGCGCCCCCCTGGAGGGCTCCGTGCCGCAGGAAGAGATGCAAGCCGTCCGGGCACCCTCCCCACCGCCCCAGGGCCTGGCTCATCCTCCCACTCCCCTGCGGCCTGCTGGATGATCTCTGGGTGTGCCCAGGTTTCTGCAGCAGGCGCGCCAGCTTCCCCTGAAACCGGGCCCGTGGGGCTACAGAACCTGAAGAGCCCGCAGTGGTTTCCTACTCAATGAGGGAGAATACAGGCTCTGCTGGAGGGCTTTTACTTGGGGCCTTGAGGGCAGGGGATGGGGTCGTGGTGAGGTGGTCTCGCTGCTCGGGGAACCACTGGCTGGGCATGGAGGGCGTGTCTTCCCTCGGGCTGAAGCCTGCCACCAGCATTCCTACCTCCTAAGGACTGGGCGGTGAGAGACTCCTGGGGAGAACTGCCATTCTTTCTGGGCATCCCGAGGGGATCGAGGGCAGGCCCGGAGGCACCAGGCCCAGGGCCGTCTCCACCTGCAGCCCGGGTTCTTGCGGGCAGCCACCTGGCCTCATGTGGGAGCAGCCCCAGCCGAGCTCTCTTGCCTTTAAGCCACCCCACCCCCGCCTGACCACTGGCTACCCCCTGCCCCGGCAGTTTGCGTCCTTCCTCGGGCTGGGTGGAAATCCCCTCCCCTGAAACACCAGACTGGGGCAGGTCAGAACTCTTTCCAGTCAGAGACTCTCCCCTCTCTGCCTACTGTCGCTCACTTAAACCATCGTCTGACCCCTCCCGTGGAAACTGTATCTGAACCCAGATCAAGGCACACAGGATACTGAGGCAGAGGAGAGGAAGCAGTCCCTGGAGTGGAAGGAGCAATGAGACCCTAGGGACAGAAGGATGAGAGGAGAGACTTCAGGCAGGAGGGAGTGGAGGGGAGAGGGAGGAGGGAGGGACTCACCGACAGAGATAGGGAGAGCAGTGAGGAATGGAGGGAAGAATCAGAGTGGGGACAGAGGGAGGGAGCGGAAGGAGCAAGGGACAAAGAAACTTGAGAATGCAGTAAAGGGAAAAAAGCAGTCTCTGGACTCCCTGGAGCAACAACCGATACTCAGTGAAAGCAGGCGCCGGCCCGGCGGGTGGAGGGCTAGGCATGGACGGTGGGAACTCCTTGTCGCCCTGTTCCGTCAGCCCAAGATGGGCGGTTTCCTCAAGACAAAGGCGGCGGGGACTTCCGGGTTGCCTGGGTGCCCACGTGGTTTACCGACCACACATCCCCAGGCCGAGCTCTGCAGCGGAGCGCCAGTCCAACAGCTCCGACCACCGACCACAGAGAAGCCACACTCAGGATGACTGAAGCCTGATTTCAGTTCCATTCAGCCGACACCTCTGCAAGGTGGCGGTAGCTCACACATCTCTCCGACCCGATCCCCCACCCTGAGGCTGACCATGTTGTGGTTTCTTCCAGAGCCTAAGTCTGCAGAAACATCAGGGAGGAGGGGAGGAAGGCAACATCCTCTCTTAAGCCACTCCTCAAACCCGACCACTGCGGACTCCCACACGTTTGCGGGTTGAGACCATCGATCAGTATCACGCGGGATGTATCTTGACTCTGGGGTTTCGCTCTGGTCTTCGACGGAGACACACACCTGCGTGGGTGAGACTGTCTCGGCAATGGCGACACACACTGGCATGTCGGGTGTCTTGTGAGATGGGGCCTGTAAAACAGAACCCACCGCGGAGGTTCAGTTCCACACACTCCCACTCCCTCGTTCCAGGCTGGTTTCTCCCCTGCTGGGGCATTCGTTACCCAGTGGCGGCTTCCAGTTCCCGGGATCCCTGGAGAGGCGGAGAGCCAGCCCCGCCAGAAGCCCAAAACCTTCACCTTCCTCTCCCTCAATTTCCCATTTCGTCTCTCTGGCCTCGGCCCCACCCCTCCACCCGCACAACTCCACTGCCAATGCCCCACCCCAACCAGCACCCATACATAAAGAGCAAAATGTACTAAAACCTGAAGAAACAGGAGGCAAACTGTCCAAACTGGGCCAATTCCATTACTCCATATGCTCTGTACCGCCAGCAGCCGAAGAGCGAGCGGCAAATTTCATCTCAGAATTACAAACCGCTGCAGCCCCACTTGCTGGCAGAACCTTATACGAAACGCCATACAAAAGCAGCTTGCTCAAACCATCAGCATTGAGTCAAAGTGAAATCTGTTCAAAAGCAAAACCATGCTGAAAACGCGCCAGCATCTCCACCCTGCAAGCAACGGGCCCTGAAAAAGGCAGGTGAAAGCCACCTCCGTCACCCCATCCCAGACCGCCCTGCTGCTCCGAGAATTTGAGGGAAGGTTCGGCTTTCCCAGGCATGCATGCAGGGAAGGACTGGCCCAGGAGAGAGCGGGTACCGAGGTCCAGGTTCCGTCTGGTTAGAGAACCGAGGGGCCCAGGCACCCAGGACTGGGTGACGCGATTGCCCGGCTGCGCAGAGGCCCCTGCAACGGGGACCCTGGCGGGTGTCACCCTGCTGGTGGGTGGCCCGGCAGAGCCGGGGATTCTGCCTCATGCGCCCTGTCTCCTCCCGAGGGAACCCTCTCCACCCTCAGGCACCTGGGTGGCCTCTGCAACCCGACAAATGCCGAGGAGGGAGCAGGGACACACTTAATGACCGGACTGCCGGGCCTACTTGGTGGGGACATGGGACAAGCTCAAGAGAAAGCTGGGCCCTGGGGCCAAATGGGTGCTAGCCACCCAGTCCCAGGAGCAGTCCAGAAGTGGTGGGGCTCTAGGCGAGCCCCATGTCCCCAGAGGCGTGGTTACCCGAAAGGTGGGCAACTCCATCCCAGCCAGCATGCAGGAGGGAGCTGCATGCCCGCATGTTGGAGAAATGCAAACCACCGGGCCCCTCCCACTGCACCAGGAGCCAGGCTCGTCTCCACTCCCCTCGCCTGCTGCTGGATGAGCTCCTGGCGTGCCCAGAGATTCTGCAGCAAGAGGCACCTCCCTAGAAACCGGGACCCGGGGAGCTGCAGGGGAATCGAAGCCGCGGGCTGGAACCCTCCCTCAGAGAGGGAAGAATGCAGACTCCTGCTACTTGGATTAGATTTGGGGTGGGCACAGGGGCAGGGGTGCGTGGCAGAGTGAAAGCACTCTCTTTTGTGAGGGAAGCCCTGGCTGGGGCGTGGAGGCTGTGTCTTCCCTCCAGGCTGACCCTCAGCAATTCCCCTGCCTCTAGGACTGGGCGGTGAGACTCACACAGGAACGCCATTCTTTCCTGGGCATCCCGGGGTTCCCGGAGCAGGCCCAGGTACCAGTGGAGTCAGGCAGGTCTACCGGCGCTTACTGCGCCAGCGTTTGCAGACACCCCCCTCCACTGTGGAGCAGCCCCGACAGAGCTCTCTTGCCTTTCTGCCAGCCACCCTGGCCTGACTAGCGGCTAACCTACGCCCCGGTAGTAAGCGTCCCTCCCAAAGCTGGGTGGAGACCCCGTCCGCAAAACACGGGCCCAGGACGGTGTCCAGACCTGTCCCTCCGGGCTCACTTTTATCTACTTTGCCTCTGCTCCACCATCGCTTGCCAGCCTGGTAGCTCTGCCGACCTCCAGGAGCTTCCTATGGAGCAGTTTACTGTACAGACAGACTGAACTGCTCGATGCAAACCAACAGGAAGGAGGAAAACAACCCTAGAGTCTGAGAAGGAACAGGAGGAGACATAGAAGATGAAGGATGGGTGGAGAGACTTAGGAAGGAGCTGGGAGGAGGAGGATGGAGGGGAGGGGAGGGATCTGACCAGCTTTCCTGAGAGACAGGGGAGGCAGTGAGGAATGGAGGGAAAGACAGAGACCCTGGGGACAGAGGGGAGGGGCAGGAGGAACAAGGGACCGAGGGAGAAACAATAGGGGAGAATCCTAGACTCCTGGAACAAATGTGGCAACTCAGAGAAGAAAATGGTAAGATGCAGTCTGAACTGAGGTGAGCAGCGTGAGAGGCACTCGTTCACCCCGTTCCGTCGACCAAAGAGGAATGGCGGTTTCATAAAGACAGAGCGGGGACTGGGTTGCCGTGGGGTACTCACCCGCGCGTGGTTTACTGACCGCACATCCCCAGGCCGAGCACCACAGCGGAGCGCCAGGCCGACAGCCCCGACCACCGACCTGGGAGCCACACTCAGGACTGAAGCCTGATTTCCGGATTCCGCGTGCATTCGACCCCTCTGCAAGGGCGGTATCACGTCTACATTTAACCCCACCTCGAGAGGCTGATCATGTTGGCGGTTTTTCTTCCAGACCCTCGCAGTCTTAAGAAACATCCAGGGAAGGGAGGAACAGCAGCATCCTCTCTTCGCCCTCCTTCCAAACCGGCAAAACCGAAGACTCCCCACGTTGCGGGACACGGGAATCCATCGTCAAGCCATCACTCCGGGGATGTATCTTGTCTCTGGGGCTTTGCTCTGGTCTTCAACAGGAGCCACACTCCTGCATGTGTGTGACTGTCACGGCAACGGCGACACATATTGGCATCGGGTGTCTTCGCAGAGGGGCCTGTAAAGGCAGACCCCCACAGTTTAGTTCCACCTCCACTCCCACCCTTCAGGATGGTTTCTCCCCTGCCGAAGGCAGCATTAGGGAGCCAGGAGGCGGCTTCCAGTTCTGTGAGGGATCCCTGGAGGCCGGAGGCTAGCCCCGCCCGAGCTCAAACCCTCACCCCTTCCCTCTCTCTCCCTTCTGCTGCGTCTCTCTGGCCTCTGGCCCCACCCCTCCCTCCCTCCACAACCCCACCTCACCCAATGCCCCCTCCCCCACCAGCACCACCACGCCCCGGGGACATCAGTGCGCTGGGGCCCCTCGGAGGGCAAGGGCGGGCTGTACCATGGCTGAGTGGCAGGCAAGAAGGGGTGGAGCCTCCTTGCCTGTGGGCCTTCCTAAGTGGCGCTGGGTGTCTCAAAGCCAGCCTCCTGCAGCTGGACGGGCATGCGTCTTGGGGTGCTCCCTCGATGGCTCTCCGACACCTCACAGATGGCACCCTCCCGAGCCGAGGGATGAGGGGCCGGTGGAGGAGACTTCGTCCTGGACCCGAGACCAGCGAGGGCCCTCTGAGGAGCCTGCTTTTGAGCCCAGGTCCTGTACCCGGGCGCGTCGCCACCAGAGAGCGGCTGGCCCCAGGCCGTTGGTTGGGGGGGCCAGGGGTCCAGATCTGGTTTTCAGAACGAGGAGTCCGCGCCAGCTGGGCAGCACTGTGGGGAATCTCTGCCACTTGCTGTGGGCGGCCTGCAAGGCAGGCAGAATCACGGTTCCTCCGTCCCCCCCCTCCCAGGCGGCCTGCTGCTCAGGGAATTTGAGAAGGATCGCTATCCATGCATCGCCACCAAGGAAGGACTGGCCAGAGAATGGGGCCTCCTGGAGTCCGGGATTCACGTCTGGTTTCAGAACCGAAGGGCCAGGCAACCAGGACCGGGTGGCAGGGTACTGACACACACAGGGGGCCCCTGCAACACGGCCCCCGGCTGGTGTCACCCTGCTCCCTGGTTGGTAGCCCGGGAAGGCGGGGATTTTGCTTACGCTGCCCTGGCTCCTCCCGAAGTGGCCCTCACCCACCCTCAGATGCCTCGGTGGCCTCCACACCCCCTGAGGAAATGCCCTGGGGAACGGGACAGCTATCGCAATGGACTCCCGGGCCCCTGCGTGGTGGGACAGCCAGGACCCGGTCAAGCTGGGCCTCAGGGCCAAGGCGTGCTACCCACATCCCAGAGGCAGTCAGTGGTGGGGCTGGGAGGCCAGGGCCCCAGGTCCTTGAGGGCTGCATGGGAACCCTAGCTGGGGCAGCTAGCCTCCCAGCCAGCGCCTCCTGAGGGGCTGCGCACCGCAGGAGAGCAGGTGCAAGCCATCCGGGCACCCTCCCCACCACCCCAGGGGCCCTGGCGCTCGTCTCCACTCCTCTCCGGCCTGCTGCTGGATGAGCTCCTGGCATGCCCAGAGTATCTGCAGCAGGTGAACAATTTCCTAGAAACCGAGGCCCCGGGGGAGCCGCAGGAATCGGAAGACCCTGCCGGACTGGAATCACCCTTCAGCGAGGAAGAATACCGGGCTATGCTGGAGGAGATTTAGGATGCGGGATTGGGACGGGGTTGCGGCAGGGCGGTGGACTCTCTTTCGCGGGGAACAACTGGCTGGGCATGGAGGGGAATGTCTTCCCTCCGGGTGACCCGCCTGACATTCCTGCCTCCTAGGACTGGGCCCGGGGAGAGACTCCACAAAAAGGAGAACTGCCATTGTCTCCTGGGCGTCCCGGGGATCCCGAAGCCGGCCCAGGTACCAGCAGGCGGGCCGTCTACCACGCACGCGCGGGTTTGCATGCAGCCATCTTTCCTCCTGTGGGAGGAGCCTTGGCAGAGCTCTGTTGACTTTCTGCCACACCACGCCTGCCTGACCACTGGCTACCCCTCGCCCGACAGTTTGCGTCCTTCCCACGGGTTGGGTGGGACCCGTCTCATGAGAGGCAGACCTGGGCATCTTCCAGAACCTTCTCTCCCCTCCGGAGACTCAAAGCCCCTCGACCACAGCTCTCACCGTGGCTCCGCGCCATCCAGTGCCTCCTGCGGCCTCGTGGAGCTGCCACCATGGGCATGCAGGCTGTCATGAACAAGTAGACCCTCGGGCACACCCGGGATGCTGACCTTCAGGCCGGGAGGGAAGGCAGGCCTGGTGGAGAGTAGCAGGGAGAGCTGGAGGGGCCGAGGAAGGATGGGTGGAGAGACTTTGGAGAAAGCAAGGGAGGTGGGTCTGTAGGGAGGGAGGGAGTGAGGGGACTGACCGACAGATGGGGAGGCAGTGAGGAGCGGAGGGGGGGAAAGACAGAAGGGGAATCAGGGACAGAGGAGTGGGCGGAGGTAACAAGGGACGAGGGGAGGTGAGCAGAGAAAAAGCGGTCTCCGGACTGCTCTCTGCAACTGCAGCCCCGCACTCTGGGAAAACGTTAAAGCCGGTGGGCTGAGGGGCTGGGCAGCGACGGGGGGGCACTCGTTCACCCCGTCCGCGTGTCATGAAATGGGGTTTCCTCAAGAAGACAACAGGCAGGGGACCGGGTTGCGTGGGGTATTCACCCACGTGGTTTGACCACACAGCAGGCCGAGGAGCCTGGCAGGCCAGGCCGACAGCCCGACCACCGACCACAGAGGAGCCACCTCAGGGGACAAACCTGATTCCGGTTCTGTCGCTCGGCCCTCTGCACCTGGGGCGAGCCAGCTCACATCTCTCAGCCCCACCCCACCCCGGTGACCATGATGGCCGGTTTGCTTCCAGAGCCCTGCAGGCACCCAGAAACATCCAGGGAAGGGAGGAAGATCAGCATCCTCTCTTAGCCCTCCCTCCAAACCTGCCACACCGCCCAGACTCCCCACGTTGGAATGGGGTCTCCATCTTCAGCCATCCGCGGGGATAATATCTTGTCTCTGGGGTTTTGCTCTGGTCTTCGATGGGAGCCACACCCCTGCGTGGGTGAGACTGTCCGCGGCAACCCATGAGCACCCACAGGCATGCAGTTGTCCTCGGCAGGAAGGGCCTGTAGCTCAAGACCCGCAGGGTTTTCAGTTCCACCCTCCACTCCATCCATCCAGGCTGGTTTCTCCCTGCTGAAGATGCGTGGGAACCCAGGGAGCTGCTTCCACTTCCTGCGGGATCCCTGGAAAGGCCCAGAGAGCCGGCCCCCCAACGAAACCCACCCCCCTGAGCCCTTCCTCGTCTCCCCCTTCCGCTGCATCTCTCTGGCCTCCGGTCCCACCACTCCGAAACCCCCAACCCCACCTCACCCAATGCCTCCACCCCCACCAGCATCACCCGCCCGAGAATAACATCCAGTCGCGCCTGGGGCCCTTCACAATCTTGAGGCGGGCTGTCCCATGGCTCAGCGGCAAGCAAGAAGGGGTGGAGCCTCCCTGCCTGTGGGCCTTCGTAAGAGCCGCTGGTTGTCTGCGCCGGCCTCCTGGCTGGAACAGATAGATCCGGTCTCCCATGATTGCTCTCCCGACACCTTGAGCAGTACTCTCTCCCCAGAAGCCCGAGGGGGGGGGCCGGATGGCTGGTGGAGCTCGTCTGGCCCCCGAAGACAGCGGGGCCCCTCTTGAGCACTTTAGGCGGACCATTCCTGGCATAGCCACCAGAGAGAGCAGCTGGCCCAGGCCATCCAGCGTTCAGAGCCAGGGTCCAGATCTGGTTTCAGAAGAGAGAGAGGAGGTCATATAGAGGCAGCTTACCCGTTTCCAGGTGCCGGGGCTGCTGTTGCTCCGGCAGGAAGGAGACCGCTTTTTCTCCCTGCCTTCCTCCCTCAGTCCCTTGCTCCCTCCCCCCTCCCTCTGTCCCTGTGTCCCTCTGTCTTTCCCTCCGTTCCTCACTGCCTCCCTCTCTCTGTCGGTCAGTCCCTCCCTCCCTCCCTCTCTCCATCCCTCCCTCCCTGCCTTCCAAAGTCTCTCATCCAGCACTTTAGTCCCTCTGGGTCTCCCGTTCTCTCTCCACCTGTGCCTTCCTTCCCTCCGCCTGGAATGGTCAGCATCGGGGTGCCTGGGGTCTGGGGTCTGCATGAAGTGACCCAGGCTCCACGGTGGCAGCTTCTGGGGAGGCCGCAGAGACACAGGTTGGTGGTGGCAGTGAACAGAGGCACAGGGGGCGAGCCACAGGAGGAGAGAGAGAAGGCCAGGATACTGCCCCGGACCAGTGTTTGGCCGGGACAGGGTTCTCCACCAGCCGAGAATGCATACTGCCGGGGTGGGGGGGGGGGGGAGCAGCTAGTCAGTCTCCAGGTGGGTGTGGGGTGGCGGAAATACAGAGAAACTCTGCCGGGGCTGCTTGCTCCCACAGGAGGCAGGTGGCTGCCCTTAGGCTCCAGTCTTGTGATGCCAGGCGGCCATACTGCTGGTACCTGGCGGCTGGGGAGGGATCCCGGGAGGCCCAGGGGCTGGCAGTTCTCCTTTGTGCAGAGTCTCTCACCGGGCTGGGGTCCCACAGGAGGCAGGAATTCCAGGCTCCTTGGGGAACACTGCAGCCCCTCCATGCCCAGCCAGGGTTTCCCCGCGAAAAGAGAGGCCAATGCCCTGCCGCGACCCCCTCCCCATCCCGTGTCATAAAGTTTCTCCAGCAGAGCCCGGTATTCTTCCTCGTTGAGGGTGGTTCCAGCCCTGCAGGCTCTTCCGATTCCTGCAGGTCCCCCAGGGGCCTCGGTTTCTAGGAAGAATTAAGCCACCTGCTGCAGAAACTCTAAGACATGCAGGGAACTCATACAGCAACAGGCCGGAGGAGTGGAGACGAGCGCCCGGGCTCCTGGGGCAGTGGGGAGGTCGCCCGGACGGCTTGCATCTGCTCCTGCAGCGCGGAGCCCTCCGGGGGTGCGGGCTGGGGAGGTGGAGCTGCTCCCGACTTGGGTTACGCCGCTGGCCGAACTGGGTCCCACTTTGCTAGCCACCACTGGGACTGCCTGCCCTGGGGCGTGGGTGAATGCTGTGCGCCCAGCCCTGGCCAGACCCTGGCTGTCCCCACCATGCAGGGGGGGGACGGCAGGCCCGTGGCTGCAGGCCAGTAACCTGGAGGCATTTCGGGGTATGGAGGCCACCGAGGCGTCGGTGTGTGGGAGAGGGCCCGGAGGAGCCAGGATAAGTAGTGAGGCAAATCCCACTGCCGGAGACCCACCGACGGGGAGCAGGGTGACACCAGCTGGAGACGGCGTTCCGGAGACGCCCGACATGCTGGCCCTACCTGAGGCGGGTGCCTGGCCCTGGGTTCTGAAACCAGACAGCGAATCCTGGACTCGGAGGCCGTCTTTTCTGGCGGTGCTTCCCTGGTGGTGATGCCTGGAAAAGCGATCCTTCTCAAAGGCTCAGAGCAGCGGGGCACGTATGGGATGATGGGGTGGACAGGAGGTCCACTTTCGCCTGCCTTCTTGTGGGCTGCGTCTCCCCGGCCAGGGTGTAGATTCCCGCCGGTGCTGGCTCAGCTGGCGTGACCTCTCGTTCTGAAACCAGATCTGGACCCTGGGTTCTGACACGCCGATGGCTTGGGCCAGCCGTTCTCTGGTGGCGAAGCACGGGTAGGGTTTCCCATCAAAGCAGGCTCGCAGGGCCTCACTTTGCCTCCAGGTCCAGATGAGTCTCCCTCCACCGTCCTGGGTCGCCCAGGCTTCCGCGGGGAGGGTGCCGTTCGAAGGCGTGGGGAGAGCCATTGCGGGAGCTGCCATGCAGTTCCCGGTCCAACCAGGAGGCTGGCGCCTTGGGTTTGGACCTTATGAGCCCACAGGCAGGGAGGCCCCACCCCTTCTTGCCTGCCGCTCTGCCCTGGGACAGCCATCCTGCATACGAGGGCATGGCCTGCAGTGATGCCCCAGGCGTGGTGTGGTGCTAGTGGTGGAGAAGGGGGAGCGTCAGGTGAGGTGGGTTTGGGTGTGTGGGAGGGTGGGGCGGAGGAGCCAAAGGAGGCACGTGTGAGGAAGGGGAGATTTGGAAGGGGTGAGGGGGTGGGTTTTGGGCGGTGGCTGGCTCTCCGGGCCTCTCCAGGGATCCCGCGGGAACTGGAAGCCACTCCATGGGTTCCCACGCCTCTTTGGTAGGGAGAAACCAGACTGGAAGGGTGGAGTGGAGTGTGGAACTGAGCCTCCGTGTGGGTCTTAAGTTTTTCAGGCCCCATCTCCGCGATGACACCCGATGCCTGTGGGTTTCACCATTGCCGTGACAGTCTCACCCATGCAGGTGTGTGGCTGCCGTCGAAGACCGGAGCGAAACCCCAGAGACAAGATACATCCCCGGCGTGATGGCTTGACAATGCACTCCCGTGTCCCTCAACGATGGGGAGTCCTGCTTGGTGTGGCCGGTTTTGGAGGGAGGGCGAGAAGAGAGGGATGCTGCTCTTCCTCCCTTCCCTGGAGGTTTCTGGGTGCCCGCAGGGCTCTGGAAGCAAACCGTCAACATGGTCATCTTCTCAGGGTGGGGGTGGGGTCGTAGAGACGTGAGCTACCAGCCCCATTGCAGAGGGGCGAGGGACGTGGAATCCGAAATCAGAGCCAGTCCTGAGTGTGAGAAGCTCCTCTCTGTGGTCGGTGGTTGGGAGTTGTCATTACCTGGCGGCTAAGCTGCGGCTGACCTGGGGATGTGCGGTAAAACCGCGTGGGTTGAATACTTACGACAGCCAGTCCCCGTCTTTTGTCTTTGAAACCCGCCCATTCTAGAGGCGGAGCGAGGCAAGCGGGTGCCCTTGACCTTTGCCCAACCTCAATGCTGCTGCTGGGTGCTTTGACCGTTCCCTGGAAGGCCTTGAGGGCTGCTGTTGCTCAAGAGTCTGGAGACCACTTTTCCTCCTACCTTCCACTGTCGGTGCTCCCTCCCCGCCCTCCCTCTGTCCCTGTGTCCCTCTGTCTTTCCCTCCGTTCCTCACTGCCTCCCTGTCTCTGTTGGGCAGTCACTCCCTCCCTCCCTACCTGCACCCCTCCGTCCCTTCCTTCCAAAGTCTCTCCGCCCATCCTTCCATCCATCTAGGTCTCCCATTCCTCTCTCCACCTGTGCCTGCCTTCCCTCCCTCCTGGAAGGGTCAGCATCCCGGGTGTGCCTGGTGTCTGGGGTCTGCGTACAGCGGCCAGGCGCTCCGATTGCTTGGGTCCTAAGGAGGCCTGCAGAGAGCACTGGGTTGTGGCGATGAGGGTGGAAGCCCGAGGGAAACAGCAGAGAAGCAAACAAGACCAGGAGGAGGAGAGGAGCCCTGGGCTACACCAGGCCCGGTGTTTTGTGGATGTGGGTCCTCCCTTAGCCAGGGAAGGACAGTGCTGCCGAGGCGTGGGGTGGCAGCTAGTCAGAAGCGGGGTGGGTTGGTGGAAAGACAAGGTAGCTCTGCCGCGGCTGCTCCCACAGGAGGCCAGGTGTCTGCCTGCAAACCTGTGGCGTCTTGATAGGCAGCTCTACTGGTAGCAGCCATTCCGGGCACCCAGGCAGCCCAGGAAAGAATGGCAGTTCTCCTTGGTGCGAAGTCTCTCACCGGGCCCAGTCCTAGGACACAGGAATGCCAGGCCGGTCAGCCTGGAGGGAAGACACGCCCCTCCATGCCCAGCCAGGGGTTCCCCACGAAAGAGAGGCCACTGCCCTGCCGCGACCCCGTCCCCAGCCCGCGTCCTACAGCTGTCCAGCAGAGCCCGGTATTCTTCCTCGCTGAGGGGTGATTCCAGCCCTGCGGGGTGTTCCGATTCCTGCAGCTCCTCTGGGGCCTCGGTTTCTAGGAAAGGGTGCACCTGCTGCAGAAACTCTGGGCACGCCAGGAGATAATCCAGCAGCAGGCTGGGGGGAGTGGAGACAAGCGCCAGGGCTCCTGGGGCGGTGGGGAGGGCGCCCGGACGTCTTGCATCTGTTCCTGTGGCACGGAGCCCTCCGGGGGCATGGGCTGGGTAGGTGGATTTGCCCCGGCTTGGGGTTCCCACGCCGCCCCGGCGACCTGGGGCCGCTGGCCCCAGCCCCACAACGGACTGCCCTGGGACGTGGGTGGCGCAAGCATGACTTGGCCCTGTGGCCCTTCTTGAGTAGGCCCTGGCTGTCCCACTGTGCAGGGGCCCGCGAACTCTCACTTTTCTGCGCAGATCCTAGTCCCAGACGTTGCTGGGGAATGCGAGCAAACGAGGCTTCTGAGGTTGGGAGAGGGCCTTTGGGAGGAGCCAGGGCAGCGTGGGCAATCCCATGCCGAGGGCCACCCGACCAGGGACAGGGTGTCAGCTTAGCGGGGTGTGGATTTTTGCAGGGGCAGCCTGTGTTCCCATAGCCCTGCCACGTTGATCCCAGGTTCCTGGCCCTTCAGGTCTGAAACTAGACGTGAATCCTGGACTCCGGGAGGCCCGTCTCTCTGGCCAGTAATTCCCTGGTGGTGATGCCTGGAAAGCGATCCTTCTCAAAGGCTCGGAGCAGCAGGGCCGTCTGGGATGGGGTGACGGAGGTCCGCTTTCGCCTGCCTTCTTGCTGGCCGCGTCTCCCCGACCATGGTGGAGATTCCCGCCGGTGCTGCCTCAGCTGGCTTCATCTCTCATTCTGAAACCAGATCTGGACCCTGGGATCCGGAACACCGATGGCCTGTGCCAGCCGTTCTCTGGTGGAGATTCCCGGGCACGGGTTCTGCTCAAAGCAGGCTCGCAGGGCCCTCGCGCCTCCCGGAGTCAGACAGGTCTCTTGCTTCCCCGTCCCTCAGTCCTCCGAGACTTCCACCGAGGTGCTGGGGTCCGAGATGGGGAGCCATCTTGGGGAGCACCGAGCGGTGATTCTGGTCCAGCCAGGAGGCCGGCGCAGACAGCCAGCGGCTCTTATGAAGGCCCACAGGCAGGGAGGCTCCACCACTTCTTGCCTGCCGCTGAGCCCTGGGACAGCCTGCCCTCGCCCTCTGAGGGGCCCCAGCGCACTGATGCCCCCAGGGCGTCGTGGTGCTCGTGGGGGTGGGGTCATTGGGAGAGGGGTGGTTGGGGGGGTTGGGAGGGGTGGGACCGGAAGCCAGAGAGATGCAATGGAAGGGGGAGAGGGGTAAGGGTTGAGGCGGGTGGGTTTCGGGCGGGGGCTTGCTCTCCGGGCCTCTCCAGGGATCCCGCGGGAAATGGAAGCCGCTCCCTGGGTTCCCCCATGGCGTTTTCAGCAGGGAGAAACCAGCCTGGTAGGGTGGAGTGGAGTGTGGAACTGAACCTCCATTGGGTGTAGCTACGAGCCCCTCTCCTTTGAAAACCTACGTGCCTGTGGGTGCTAAGCCATTGCCGACAGTCTCCACACATGCAGGTGTTTGTCTCCGTCGAGACCAGGCGGTGACCACCAGGACAAGACCATCCGGCATGATGGATTGGCGATGGATTCCTGTGTCCCACAACGTGGGAAGTCCTACTTGATCTGGCGGTTTGGAGGCGAGAGAGGGGGGATGCTGCTCTTCCTCCATCCCTGAAATGTTTCACAGAACCCATGGGGTTCAAACAAACCGTCAACATGGTCAGCCTCACGGGGTGGGGGTGGGGCCGGAGAGACGTGAGCTACCGGCCCACCTTGCAGAGGGCTGAGCGACGTGGAATCCGAAATCAGGCTTCTGTCCTCCTGAGTGTGGCTCCTCTGTGGTCGGTGGTCGGGGCTGTCGGCCTGGTGCTCCACTGTGGGGCTCGGCCTGTGGAAGTGTGGTCGGTAAACCACGTGGGTGAATACCCCACGGCAACCTGAGTCCCCGTCTTTTTTGTCTTTGAGGAAACCGCCCATTCCTTGGGCGACAGAACGAGAGAGCAGGGGTGCCCCTCCAGGCCGCCCGTAGCCCCCTCAGCTCGCAGGAAACACACGTTTTCCGGGCACGGGGCTGCTGCTCCCGAGGTCTGGAGACTGCTTTTCTCCCTGCCTTCCTCCCCTCGGTCCCTTGCTCCCTCCAGCCCTACCTCTTTCCCTGTGTCCCTCTGTCTTTCCCTATGTTCCTCATTGCCTCCCTCTCTCTGTCGGTCAGTCCCTCCCGCCCTCCCTCCCTCCCTCCATCCCTCCCTCCCTGCCTTCCAAATTCTCTCCGCCCATCCTTCCATCCCTCTAGTTCTCCCGTTCCTCTCTCCACCTGTGCCTGCCTTCCCTCCTTTCTGGAATGCTCAGCATCCCGGGTGTGCCAGGGGTCCCGGGTCCGTGAACATCCACCAGGTGCTCCACTGTGGCAGCTCCTGGGAGGCCACAGAGGCATGGGTTGGCGAGCGACGGTGGAATGGAGGCGCACAGGGGGCGAGCCCCCAAAGGGAGAGAAGGCCTGGACATTGCCCTGGCCCGGTGTTTTCTTGGGCAGGGGTCTCCACCCAACCAGGGAAGGGCGCTACTGCCCGGGGCGGGGGGAGTCGGAGCGGTGGTGGGATTGGCCTGAAGAGATGGGGAGCCCTGCCGGGGCTGCTCCCACAGGAGGCCTGGTGGCTGCCATGATCCAGCAGATATGGCGACCAGACTTCTCCATGCTGAGCCAAATGGGCCGTCTCCGGGATACCCGGGACACCCAGGAAAGAATGGCACTTCTCCTTTGTGTGGAGTCTCCCACCGTGCCCAGTCCTAGGAGACAGGAATGCCAGCCGGGTCAATATAGGGATGCCTCAGGCCAGGTGCGAAGAGTGGCCACCGCTGCTGACCCCGTTCCAACCCGCGTCCTAAATCTCCTCCAGCAGAGCCCGGTATTCTTCCTTGCTGAGGGGTGGTTCCAGCCCGGCGGGCTCTTCTGATTCCTGCAGCTCCCCCGGGGCCTCGGTTTCTAGGAAAGGGTGCGCCTGCTGCAGAAACTCTGGGCATGCCAGGAGCTCATCCAGCAGCAGGCCGCAGGGGAGTGGAGACGAGCGCCCGGGCTCCTTGGGCGGTGGGGAGGGCGCCCGGATGGCTTGCATCTGCTCCTGTGGCGCGGAGCCATCCGGGGTGCGTGGGCTGGGGAGGTGGAGCTGCCCCGGCTTGGGTTCCCACGCCACCCCGGCGATCCGGGGCCCCTGGCACCAGACCCACCACGGACTGCTCTGGAACGTGGCTGGCGCAAGCACGCCTTGGCTCTGTGGCCCAGCTTGAGCGGGCCCTGGCTGTCCCACCATGCAGGGGCCCGGCAGTCCATCGCACTGCGTGTCCCGGTCTCGGGCGTTTACTCAGGGGTGTAGGGCACTTGAGGGCGTCTGAGGTGGGAGAGAGCCCCTTCGGGAGGAGCCAGGGCGGCGTAGGCAAAATCCCCTCCTGCCGGGGCCACCGACCAGGGAGAAGGATGACACCCGCCGGGGGCTGCGTTGCAGGTTGCTGCCTGCATGCGCCGGCGACCTGCCACCCAGTCCCGTGTGCCTGGCCCTTCAGTTCTGAAACCAGACGTGAATCCTGGACTCTGGGAGCCCCGTCTCTCTGGCCAGTACTTCCCTGGTGGCGATTCCTAGAAAGCGATCCTTCTCAAAGGCTCCGAGCAGCAGGGCCGTCTCGGAAGGGGTGACGGAGGTCTGCTTTCACCTGCCTTCTTGCGGGCTGCGTCTCACCGGCCTGGGCATAGATTCCCACCGGTGCTGCTCAGCTGGTGTGACCTCTCGTTCTGAAACCAGATCTGGACCCTGGGCTCCCGAACGCCGATGGCCTGGGCCAGCCGTTCTCTGGTGGCGATGCCTGGGTACGGGTTCCCCTCAAAGCAGGATCGCAGGGACTGCAAGCAGCCTCGGGGTCAGGCAGGTCTCCTCCGCCCAGTCCTCTTCTCCGAGACTTCCGTGGGGGAGGGGTGCGTTCGAAGGTGTCAGGAGAGGCATCGCAGTGAGCACCACTGGGTTCCAGTCCACCAGGGAGGCCAGGCATGAGACAATGGCTGACTCTTCTGAGATCCACTGAGCAGGGAGGCTCACCCCTTCTTGCCTGCCCGCTGAGCCCTGGGACAGCCCAGCCTCACCCTCCGAGGGGAACCAGCGCACTGATGCCACCAGGGGGTGGTTCTGGTTCTGGGGGTGGGAGCCTTGGGTGAGGTGGGTTTGGGGGAGGTGGGAGGGGTGGGTCCGGAAGCCAGGAGATGCACTTGGCGGAAGGGAGGGAGAGGAGGTGAGGGGAGGTGCTGGTTTTGGGGCTGAGGGGCTAAACTCTCCGGACCTCTCCAGGGATCCCTCGGGAACTGGAAGACTCTCCCTGGTTACCCAAGCGTCTTAAGCAGGGAGAAACCAGCCTGGAAGTGTGGAGTAGAGTTTGGAACTGAACCTCCGTGTGGGTCTTGAGTATTACAGGCCCCCTCTCCGTGAAGACAACTGATGCTTGTGGACGTCACCGTTGCCGTGACAGTCTCACCCACGCATGGGTGTGGATCCCATCGAAGACCAGAGCGAAACCCCAGAGACACGATACATCCCTGGCGTGATGGCTTGATGATGGCTTCCCGTGTCCCGCATCGTGGGGAGTCTGTGGTGTGGCCGGTTTGGAGGGAGGGCCAAGAGAGGAAGCTGCTCTTCCTCCCTTCCCTGGTCAAAACAGGTGCGAACTTAGGATGACTCTTTAAACGTGCAAGCTCTCGGGAATGGGGTGGGGACTGGAGGTTGCTTTGCGGCCCTCCGGTGGGTGAGCGTCAGGATCAGTCAGAGCCACGTTCTGTCTGGGGTGTCGCTCATGGTGGACAGGGAACCGTACAAGCGGCTCCACTGGGTCTCGACTGGGATTAGTGGTCGGTGAACCACGTGGGTGAATACCCCAAAACCTTGAATCCCGTCTGTTGTCTTTGAGAGCCGCCCATTCCTTGGGCGGCCAGGCGAGGGCGAGCAGGTGCTCACAGCCCTCCTTTGAGGGCCACGTTTTCCCGAACGCGGGGCTGCTGTTGCTCCAGGAGTCCGGAGACCGCTTTTTCTACCTGCCTTCCTCCCTCGGTCCCTTGCTCCCTCCCGCCCTCCCTCTGTCCCTGTGTCCCTCTGTCTTTCCCTCCGTTCCTCAATGCCTGCCTCTCTCTGTCGGTCCGTCTCTCCCTCCCTCCCTACTTCCATCCCTCCATCCCTGCCTTCCTAAGTCTCTCCGACCATCCTTCCGTCCCTCTAGGTCTCCCGTTCCTCTCTCCACCTGTGCCTGCCTTCCCTCCAGCCTGGAAGGGTCAGCATCCCGGGTGTGCCCGGGGTCTGGGGTCTGCATACAGCCGCCAGGTGCTCCATGGTGGCAGCTCCTGGGAGGCCGCACAGGCCACCGATTTGGCATGCTTGATGGTGGGCCCGAGGAGGAGAAGGCGCAGAGAAGCTGAGCCCAGGGAGGGAGAGAGAGCCTGGACACTGCAGGCAGTGCATGGGGCCAGGGGTCTCCTGGCCAAGGAAGGACGCATGCACAGTAGGAGGCGGGTGGTAGCCGGTGGTCAGGTGGGGGTGGGGTGGGCGGAAAGGAAAGAGAGCTCTGCAGGGCTGCTCTGACAGGAGGCCAGGTGGCTGCCATAAACCAGCGTGTCACTTGATAGGCAACCCGCCTGCTGAATGCGTGGGCGGCTCAGGATCCCAGTCACCAGGAAAGAATGGCAGTTCTCAGCTTTGTGCGGAGTCTCTCACCGGGCCCAGTCCTAGGAGGCAGGAATGCCAGCTGGGTCAGCCCGGAGGGAAGACATGCCCCTCCATGCACAGCCAGGGGTTCTTCGCGAAATAGAGGCCACCGACATGCCGCGACCCCGTCCCCAGCCCGCGTCCTTAATCTCCTAAAGCAGAGCCCAGTATTCTTCCTCACTGAGGAGTGGTTCCAGCCCGGCGGGCTCTTCCGATTCCTGCAGCTCCCCCAGGGCCTCGGTTTCTAGGAATGGGTGCACCTGCTGCAGAAACTCTGGGCACTACAGGAGCTCATCCAGCAGCAGGCCGGAGTGGAGTGCAGACAAGCGCCTGGGCTCCTATTGCCGTGAGGAGGCGCCCAGATGGCTTGCATCTGCTCCTGTGGCGCGGAGCCCTCCGGGGCACGGGCTGGGGAGGTGGAGCTGCCCTGGCTTGGGGTTCCCACGCCGCGCTGCCGACCTGGGGCCCCTGGCCACAGCCCCTGGGAACTGCCCTGCTTGACGTGGGTGGGGTGCAAGCGCATATGGCCTGTGGCCCAGCTTGAACAGACCCTCGATGTCCCCCCGCAGCCTTGGGGCCTGGGAAATTCAGCTGTGGGTCCAGTCCCCGAGGTGTATTTGCTCAAGGGGTGCGGAGGCCACCGAGGCGCCTGAGTGTGGGAGAGGGCCCCTTCAAGAGGAGCCAGGGAGGCGTAGGCAAAATCCCCGCCTGCCGGGACCACCGACCAGGGAGCAGGGTGACACCCGCATGGGGCCGCTTTCTAGGGGCCACATGCATGCGCTGGCACCCTGCCACCTGGTCGGGTGCTGGCGCGGGACCTGCTGAAACCAGGGCAGTGAATCCTGGACTCCGAGAATCCCGTCTTTCTGACCAGTCCTTCCCTGGTGGCGATGCCTGGAAAGTGAGCCTTCTCAAAGGCTCGGAGCAGCAGGACCATCTGGGATGGGGTGACGGTGGTCCGCTTTCGCCTGCCTTCTTGCGGGCCGTGTCTCCCTGGCCAGGGCGGAGATTCCCGCCGGTGGTGCCTCACCTGGCATACCTCTCATTCTGAAACCAGATCTGCACCCTGGGCTCCGGAACGCCGAAGACCTGGGCCAGCCTTTCCCTGGTGGCGGTAGTGCGGTTTTCAGCTCAAGGGAAATGAGCTTCATGAGACCAGCTTTTGCCTGGGGTCCAGAAGAGTCTCACTCCTTAGATCCTCGTGCTCGGGCTTCCGCCCAGGGGAGGGGTGCCGTTGGTCGGGGAGGAGCCATTGCGGGGAGCAATGCACTGCATTCCGGTCCAGGCAGGTGGCTGGCACAGACAGCCATCTGCTCTTATGAAGGCCCATAGGCAGGGAGGCTCCACCCCTTCTTGCCTGCCACTGAGCCCTGGGACAGCCCGCCATTGCCTCCGAGGGGCCCCAGCTCACTGATGCCCCCGGGGCGTGGTGGTGCTGGTGGGGGTGGGGGCATTGTGTGAGGTGGTGTTGGGGGGGTTGGGAGGGGTGGTGCTGGAAGTCAGAGAGACGCAGCAGAATTGGGAGAGGGGGAAGTGGTGAAGGGCTGGAATTCGGGCGGGGGCTGGCTCTCCAGGCCTCTCCAGGGATCCCGTGGGAACTGGAAGCTGGCCCCTGTGTTCCCACGTATCTTCAGCAGGGAGAAACCTGCCTGAAAGGCTGGAGAGGAGTGTGGAACTGAACCTCCATGTGGGTCTTGAGATTTACAGGCCCCCTCTCCACGAAGAGACACGTTGCCTGTGGGTGTCGCCGTTGCCGTGACAGTCTCACCCACGCAGGTGTGTGGCTCCCGTTGAAGACCAGAGCGAAACCCCAGAGACAAGATACATCCCCGGCGTGATGGCTTGATGATGGACTCCCGTGTCCCGCAACGTGGGGTGTCTGTGGTGTGGCCGGTTTTGGACGGAGGGCGAAGAGGATGCTGCTCTTCCTCCCTTCCCTGGATGTTTCTGGGTGCCCGCAGGGCTCCGGGAAGCAAACTGTGAACATGGTCAGCCTCTCGGGGTGTGGGTGGGGTCGGAGAGACGTGAGCTACCGGCCCCCTTGCTGAGGGCCGAGCGACGTGGAATCCGAAATCAGGTTTCAGTCCTCCTGAGTGTGGCTCCTCTGTGGTCGGTGGTGGGGCGCATCAGCCTGGCTCAGCTACTTGGCCTCAGGCGATGGGGATGTGTGGTCCCGATTAAACCCGCGTGGGTGGGCTCTGCAAACCCAGGGTCCCAGATCTTTTGTCTTTGGGCCATGGGTGATGAGGTCGGAGTGAGACGAGTGCCCACATGAGCTGTCAGCCCAGCCCTCTGCCAGCCTTAGCATGCCACACGTTTTCCCAGGCGGGGCTGCTGTTGCTCCAGGAGTCCGAGGAGACCATTTTCTCCCCTGCCTTCCACCCTCTGTCCCAGCAGTCCTCCCGAACTCCCTCTGTCCCTGTGTTCCCTCACAGTCTTTCCCTCCCTTCCTCACTGCATCCCTCTCCTTGTCGGTCAGTCCCTCCCTCCCTCCCTCCCTCCATCTGTCCCTCCCTGCCTTCCAAAGTCTCTCCGCCCATCCTTCCGTACCTCTAGTTCTCCCGTTCCTCTCTCCACCTGTGACTGCCTTCCCTCCCGCCTGGAAGGGTGAGCATCCTGTGTGTGCCCGGGGTCTGCGGTCTGTGTAGAGCCGCCAGGAACTCAGTGGCAGTTCCCTCTGTCTACCCATGATGCTTGGGTTGGCAGTCAGCAGGGTGGAGTGGAGGGCTTGAGCACGGGAGGAGAGAAAGGACCTGGGCCAGGTGTTTCACTGAACCCAGGGGTCCTGACCCAGCCTCGGGAAGGATGCATAATGCCGGGGCGGGGGTTAGCCTGTGGTTAGGCAGGGGTGGGGTGGCGGAAAAGGTAAGAGAGCTCTGCCGGGGCTCCTCCACAAAGAAGGAGACAGGTGGCTGACATGACCAGTCGCGATCAGACAATATCTCTGCTACCTGGGCCGGCTCCGGGAACCCCGGGACGCCCAGGAAAGAATGGCAGTTCTCCTTTGTGCAGGTCTCTCACAGGACCTGTCCTGGGAGGGGCAGGATGCCAGACGGGTCAGCCAGGACTCCCCTCCATGCCCAGGGAGGGTTCCCCTGAGAGGAGCCACGTACAATTTCGTGGGTGTATCCCCTTGGTTCTCAAACTCTAGTGTGCATGGGTCACCTGGAGCTTGTTAAAAACATTGCTGGACCCCACCCTAGAATTTATCTGATTGAGTAGGTCTGGGGTGGGGCCTGGGAATGTGCATTTCTATCAAGTTCCCAGGTGATGCTTGATGCTGCTGGTCTAGGGATCACACTTTGGAAATTACTGAATTGGCAGTGGCCACTGTGCTTCCTGCCCAGATTCACAGTGGAACTGTAGGTTTATTCCTCCAG
>JAKGGE010000925.1:0-21995 GCA_023748175.1 Hoolock leuconedys
GGGTGTATCCCCTTGGTTCTCAAACTCTAGTGTGCATGGGTCACCTGGAGCTTGTTAAAAACATTGCTGGACCCCACCCTAGAATTTATCTGATTGAGTAGGTCTGGGGTGGGGCCTGGGAATGTGCATTTCTATCAAGTTCCCAGGTGATGCTTGATGCTGCTGGTCTAGGGATCACACTTTGGAAATTACTGAATTGGCAGTGGCCACTGTGCTTCCTGCCCAGATTCACAGTGGAACTGTAGGTTTATTCCTCCAGCTTATAGAGATTCTGTGGTCATGGTTATCACTCAGCTGTCATGCTTTTAGAAGGAGCTGTCACAGATGGACACAGCCTCCTTGCTTGAGGTCATGCCCTTCGGAGGCCTTCGTCAGTGATTGGTGGATACAGGGGTAAACCCCTTCACTCCAGGGCGAAGATTCAGAAGGGCCACCCAGTGACAGAATCCCTGTGGAATTGACTACAGCCCTTGTCATGACTGTGCCTGGCTCAGCTCTTTCCTCCGCTCTGTGTAGGTAGCCACATAGGAACTCTCCCCTTATGACCACCACTGGGAAAGGACAAATACTGAGCTTGGTTCATGGATGGGTTTGCTATCTATGGTGGAGTGCGAGCAAGATAAAAAATCAAGGGCAGTTATAGGACTCCGCTCAGAAATTGCCAGCAGAAACATAGCAGTAAGAGAGAAGTCCTCTCAAGGGGCAAGGTCTGTTGGCCAAGTCAGTGGGGGTAGGGCTGTCGACTTGTTTCTGTGGGAGACACTGCAGAGCTTCATTAGCACAGGAGGTAGATGTATAATAATTTCACTGACAGGAAAGTAGTGAAGAACTGGGAATAATCAATCTATCACTGATGGAGTGGACGAGGTACAGTTACATGAAAATTACATTACTAGAGTATGAAATCACATTGGTATAATTTGTTGAGGGCATTAAAGAAGCACAGGAGGGATCTGCCCCAACCTGGAGTGAGCAGCAGGATGGGACAGCTTCTGGGAGGACATCATGCGGAGAGGAAGAACAGAGTAAGTGCAGGCAAACTAGCACACAGGGTGAGAAACAGGAAGCTCAGGAGATGAGGTTAGAAAAATAGGGAGGTGACTAGGTGGTGGTGTATCTTGAGTCCTCAAAAGAATTTGAAATTTATTCTGAGATACTGGAAATTTGTTGAAAGGCATTAAGCAAGGTTCATGATCAGATACAGGTTTAAAATGATTATTCTGACAGCAGGATATGTGACGGTTTGGAGAGGAAAGACTGGTGGGGAAACAGAGAATTTTACAGAGTCCTGGCAATGGTCCAGGCAGGAGGGAAATGGGTGGGGAAGCAGACGGCCATCACTCTTAAGAGCACAGCCTTCCTGAGACAGATGAACTGGGTCTGATTCTGACTCTGCCCCAAATTTGTGGATTTTTAGACAGAGTTTCTTACCTGGCAAAACCTGTGTTTTTCTCATCTGTAAACTGAGTATAATGTAGCATCCACCCGATAGAGGTTACGTGAGAATTAAATAAGAAACTGCATAGAAGGGGATTTGTTTGTGTCTGGAACTAATAGTACTCAAGTATTAACTGCCATGTTATACTTGGAGGTGGACTAATGTAGAAGTAGAACTTGAGTGAAGAGGAATTGCCAGCTGACTTGAAGTCTTTCAGTACTGAAAAGGAAGTTAAAGGATTGTCTAGACATGAGAATGAGGTGCAACTGGTGCAATCTATAACCTGGCTTTACTCTTAGGAGTGTAAAACTTCATTTATTAAGTTTATCCATCTATCCTATTCATTACTATTTCCTGAGTATTAACCCTATGCAGCACTTTGTTCTATGCTGTGGAATCTATGCGACATACACATGAACACAAGACTGTTGGTGCTTAGTGGACCCTCCTCAGGGACTCTGACCTTGTGAAACTGAACCTGGGCGTCACTCTAGGCTGAAGCACTTATTCTGCAATGTCTTCATTTCCATCACTGGAGCTTTACTGTCCCAATTCATGACTTCTTGACAGTTGAAGTAGAAAAAGTTAAGAATAAATCTATTTCTCCCTTATAAACAAATACCTATGAAAATTGGATGGTTACAACTATCAGAATGTCAAACTGCTGCTTGGAATTCAAAGACTTTCATTGTTTTTACCCTGAAGGTTCTTCAAACCTTAAAGCAACCGTGGAAGTAATTGCAAGTAGGTGACCTGCTGTTGATCTCCGCACAGCATTTGCAAAGAATCCAGTTAGTTTAAATTCTTCATTACTTAGTACAATTTCAAAAGTGGATTTTGCTTTCTGTATATCTGGAGTACATTATGCGTTTCTTAGCTGTTGGGACTTACAGCATATAAATGAGCTAACATGATCTACAGAAACCTATCTCATGTTACAATTTCTTATACATCTGCCGTTCCTCTGCAATCTTTGTTCAGAACTGGGTACTGCTTTCTCTTTTGGTATAAGTATGGGTTGTTTTATCAGCACTACATGAAACCCTGTATTGTTAATGATATCAAATTTTGTTTTTGTTTTTGTTTTTGTTTTTGTTTTTGTTTTGAGGCGGAGTCTCGCTCTGTCGCCCAGGCTGGAGTGCAGTGGTGCAATCACCGGCTCACTGCAAGCTCGCCTCCCAGGTTCACGCCATTCTCTGCCTCAGCCTCTCATTAGCTGGGACTGGGCACCATACCACGCCGGCTAATTTTTGTATTTTTAGTAGAGCGGGGTTCACCGTGGTCTCGATCTCCTGATACTCGTGATCCAGCCGCCTCGACCTCCCAAAGTGAATGATATCAGAATTTAACAGTATCACAAAAACCCTTCAATTACCATGTTGCACTCCTGACAATATAGTACTGTTACCAATTCTGTAGCCAGTAAGCTGGCTGGAAATGTAAAGTGGATTATATCACACCATGGCCTTAACTTCCTTCCCTATGAGAGGACAGGAGACTAAGGACACAAAGGAAATTCTTTCAGTTCTGCACACACCATTCGCTCTGCCTGTGGTTCTCCCAACCTCCTGCCCAGCATTTTTGAATCCTGCTTACTCTCAAAGCACAACTGAAGTCTCATCATTCCATGGATATTTGTGTGCTTCCATACTTTCCTACAACATAGTCTGTCTGTTGAATTATCTCTATGCCTTGAGAGAGGAAGGTATGGGTAGTTGGCTGCCAGTGTAAGATGAACAAGGACCAAGCAGATGAGGGCAGACAGTAGCTATTTATTCCAAGAGCACCATAGCAGCAAGAATCAGAGCTGTGTTTTGAAAGACTCAAAAGGCAAACAGAGGTGAAAGCTTTAAAAGTGGAAAAAGGAAGTGTCAGCCATGGCTAATCAGAGGCCACTGTCATGAGGAAGCTATAGGCAGCTAAGCAGGAGCCAGGCATCTGTGTGATTGGTTAGGGAAGCATGTTGTCTTTCTCTGGTTGGACTTAAGTTGGAAACGAAAGAAAAATTAAAATTGTCAGTTATGAATCAGAGTCTGGCTGATTATTTACAGGGCTATTGTTTGGCTTCCTGAGCTCATTACTGGAGACAGTGATGTGACTTCCATAAAGTCCTGACTCATGTAGATAGCAGGTTCGTTCTAGGCTGTTGACTAAAAATGGGTTGGCTTCCTGGGCAGAGTTGCTGCAGACTGTGGGTCAGAGTTCTGTTTTAACCTATGGATGCAGCTGTGTTCATTTTGTCTCACTCTCACCAGTAAAGGCAGCTGCCTGATGGCTCATGTGAGAGTGCTGAGGTCAGAGGTAAAAAGGAAGGGATGGAAAGACAGGGTTTGGTACAAATGAGCTGAGGGAGGATTTTAAAGACAGAATAGTGGTTACAACTCTGCTGCCACCAGACTGTGGATGTAAATCCCAACTCTGCCTCACCTGTGTTATGCAAATAATAGGACCTATCTCATGGGGTACTATTAGTTATCAAATGTAAATTATACCAGTTATTATATATAAAGTGAATAAGACAGTTCCGACCTGGCGTAAATGTAACAGCCACCCTGGGACAGGGTGATATCATTAGCTGTGGCCCGAATCAGAACAAAAGCAGACCAAAGCAAACTTTGGGCAAGTTTGATCTTCCAGTTGGTTCTCAGTGAAACTGGTTTGTCCCTCTATCCTAGTGTATTCCAAGAGCAGCACAGTTGGCGTGCTTCCTGTTTTGGTTAAAAGCCATCTTGTTTCATTTTGTGTATTTCACATTTATTTACCATTTATTATTGAAAAATAAAATGTTATATATTTATTGTGTCCAAAATGATGTTTTGAAATATGGATACGATATAGAATGGTTAAATTAAGCTAATCCCACAGCATCACGTTACCTCATACTTATTCTTTGTGGTGAGAACACTTGGAAATCTACTCATATCAGTTTCAACTATACAACATGTTAGCAACTATAATCACCATGTTATACAATAGATCTCTTGAACTCATTCTTCTTGTCCTTAAAGTTGGTATCCTTTGACCAATGTCTCCCTATTTCCACCCTCTCTCCAGCCCTGGTAACCACTATTCTACTCTCTGCTTCTGTGAGTTTGAACACTGCCATTTTACGTGCAAGTGAGATCATGTAGTATTTGTCTTTTTATTGCCTGGCTTATTTCAGTTAACATAATGTCCTCAGATTCATCCATGTTGCTGCAAATGACAGGATTTTTAAAACTAAATAATATTTCTGTGTGTATTATATACTATGCACGCACATACATTTGCAATCCATTCATCCCTTGATGGATGCCAGACTGATTCCTTATCTTGCCTACTGTGAATAATGCTACAATACACATGGGAATGTAGGGGTACCTCCTTGATGTATTAATTCCTTATCCTTTGGATGTATACCCAGCAGTGGGATTGCTGGATCTATGTTAGTTCTACCTGTTAATTTTTGAAGAACCTCCATACTGTTTTTCATAATGGCTGTACTAATTTCCTATCTCCTTTAATTTTTAATGGTTACTTTAGGGTCTGTCCAAGGAGGTGCTTAACCTGCCCCTCAGTTAACAATTGAATCTAAAAATATTGCTTATCAAATTAATGAGTAAAAATGTAAAATGAGCTAAAAATAAAAAAGATTGACAATTTTAGTCATAAAGATATGTATTTATAGTGTTTTACAGCTTACAAATAATTTTCTGTTGAATCAGATTTTGGATAAATGAAAGTGGTTATTTTTGACAGCTAAAGAATTCAGGGCATGGATACTATATTATAAACTTATTCAAGTCCCTCTGATATTTGACTTTCAGTTAATTAATATCCCAGCACTTTAAATTTACACTGGTTTCTCCTTTACCATTTCTAGGTAAAAACTGATTTTCAAGGTAGAAATTTGGGTTTCATGTATGAATCATAAGCATGTACTCATGCTAATGAATTATTTACTACTCTAGAATCTTAGAAAAATAACTTGTCTAGCGAAAAAAAACCTATATTTACTTGTTTTATATACGATCTACTTTAAACTTTTCACTGATAAAATGAAAAGTAAAAAGAATTTTTAATAACACATAGCTTCTTAAAAAGTGCTATCTTCTATCTTTGATAATCTTACTGCAAAATAAGGAAGGAAGAATGTAGTAAAACCAAGGAGAATCTTAAAGTTCATATCCATATCCCGTTTATCCATGTGAATTACAGTCTTTCCTGTAAAGAAACTGAAATCTGATAATGTATTTCATGGATGGATGAACTGTCATCCATAGTATGGATAAGCCTTGCTCAGGAAATAAACATTTAATGTTCACTGACATGCCATTAGTTTCCCTAACAGCATAAACATACATTAAAGATGTAATGAGCAGGAATTTGTTCTGCCATCATTATGTAGAACAAGAAAGATGGGCCATTTAAAAAGGAGTGTAAATACCTACTGGATAGGAGCCAAAATAAGGCTATACTTTTCTCTTGGGTTTTCTGTTAGGCTAAAAAATCACATAGAGATTACCATTCAACTTTCTTTACTATTGACAAAAGGGAATCAGGCAAAATTCCAAAAACATGGCATATGATCTAATACGTTTGCAGAAAGGCATCATCTTTCTTTTGCAGCTCTGTTCCCCATAATCAAACCATTTAGCAAAGATGCTTTCCCAATTAACAAAATGTCCCCCTCACCGCCATCCAATGAGCTTTCTTTTTCATTTACAAATGTGATAATCTTTATATATTACCCTACATGTTCAAGGTATCTTATAATAAAGCAAATAAATATTGGCTGGCTTTGGCCTTCGAATAAACAAGGCTTCTGAATTCTGCTGCTTCTTTGGTAACGTCAGTGAAATTGGTTAATCTCTACGTAGTTCAAATTTCTAACCACATATCTTAAGGGTTCCTTTAGCAGCTTAGCAATAAGAAAAGCACTACTTGCCAATGAGTTGCCAGCTCTGAATAAATGTAGTTCAGCTTTGTACCCTCTGGCATATGATCTAATACATTTTCAGAAGTGTATCATGCTCTTTCATTTACCAAAAATTTGCATTTTCCTCTTAAGTTCAAAAGGACAATTTATTTTAGTTGTACTCACTCAAGATTTGATTACAGCCCCATTATTGATGTTTGCAGTTTTCAAGGATCTCAACTCTTTCTTTTCTATGTGTTCTTGTTCATTGGGTATCCAGTATACACATCATTTATTTTACTACCACAAGTGCTGCATTCTCCAGTCAGTAGCCTTCCCAAATAGCCATGGAGACATTCTCCTGCCTTATGCATCATTTATTATCAACTTTATTCCTTTCATTTAACTTGAGACTTGATTTTTAAGTGTCTATTCATTTTGCCCTATTGTTGAGCCTTTCTGGTTCACATGTATTCAGCCTTCAAATGCAATTATTTTGCAAAACTACTTTGGTTAAATCTCTTTCCACTTCCAATTGGGATTTTTTCTTCCCAAACAGCTCAAATTTGTTTCAGAATTATTTTTTTATATTACAGCTTTTTAAAAAGACCATTTGGGAGCGTGTTTTGGATAAATCAGGCTGAAGTGTATTGAAGTTCTTTGAAATGGATGGCCCCTGGGTGGTGGATTGAACTCTGAACATTATATTTAACAGGATCTCAGAAGAGATAAATACCAATATCAAACAAGGACTGCAGTCAGTTCGGTCAGGATCTCTGCAACAAACTCCAGCATTCTTAGCCTAGAGAAAAAAATCATAGAGGAGCAGGTTTCAAATCATGACTCAAAATGTTAGGAAAGGAGTCAAAGAAATTTATACTATCTACATCAAGCAAAATAATGTGTATACAATGTCTGCCCACAGTAAGTACTGGCAAATTGAAAAAGAACACTCAGGAAAATAAGAAAAAAGGACAAAATACAAAAAGCAAAATAAGCCCAATCTGGAAGAAAATATAACTAAAAGTATAAACTAGTTCATGACTGCTCTACACAATATGAAAATTTAATGATATATGAATGCAATAAAACAGCAATTTAAAGTAAAATTATAAAATAAGAGAGGAAAAGAGATTCCCCTGAAAACAAAATCATTGTCAATATAATTAAGCATAAGTAACAGAATACAGAGATAAATAAAATTACTAGCAGAGATAATAAGCTACTACAGGAAAAAATATGGAAGATTAAAGCAATGAAGAGAAAACACTAGCTATAAAGGCCGAGATCATTAAATGTAAAAAGGATAATAATTATCTTTAGTACAAAACTCATACAAAGAACAGGAAGGATATCAAGAACTGTGATTCAGAAAATCCTCATAAGATGAAAATGTTGATTTAGAGTGTGGAAAATGCAATAATTTGAATGTTGAAAGTTAAAATAATACTGAGTGGTGAAGAACAAATATTATCCTGGTTAAGCATAAAGGAAAATTGACTAAACAGCCAAGTACAAATGTCTTATCAACCATAAGGGAAAATCAGGCTTAACTTGGACTTAATAACAATCAATGCCAGATGGGAAAACAGAATGGAAAAATACCTCAGAGTTCTGAGGGAAAGAATCGATCCTAGAAAATTATGTTCAGCTGGGTAGCTCTTTTTTTAATCACTGCTTTTCAGAAATTTAATTATGATGTGTCTGGTATGATTTTCTTTATGTTTCTTCTCCTTGGGTATTATTGGGTTTCTTGATATAAATGCTTATAGTGTTCATTAAATTTGGAAGATTTTCCTTCATTATGTTTTCAGTTTTTAAAATGCTTACCTTTTCCCCCAGTTCCCCTTCTGGGACTCATATTATACAGGTGTCAGAACATTTGATATTGTCAGCATGGTCATTATTCACTTTCCTGTATTTTTCTCTCTGCTCTTTACTTTGGATAGTTTGTGTTGCTTCTTGCTGATCTCTTCTGCGGTATCTAATCTGCTGCTCATTAGTGCTACTACACTGATTCCGTCTAGTTTATTTTTCATTTTTTTGTACCATTTTCATCTCTGAAGTTCCATTTGGTTCTTTTTATATTTTCATTTTTTCCTCTGCATTCATGTTTTCCTTTATATCAACGAGAATCATATCTGATTTTAAATGAATGTTTAATGTCTTTAATTCCATTATCTCTGTTGTTTCTGAATCTATTCATTTGATTGATTTTCTCCTAAGTATCTAGTATATTTTCCCTGCCTCTTTGCATATGCAATTTTTTTCTTAGATGCCAAGTGTTATTGGGTTTTATGTTGCTAGGTGGTGGATTTGATTTATATTCCTCTAAAGTACTGTAATTTACTCTGGCATGCAGTCAAGCTACTTTGAGTCAGATTTGATCTTTTTGAGGCTTGCTGCAACTTAACCCATTAAGAGTGGGTCCTAAACATCTTTTGTTTCAACTAATTTAGACCATCCCTAGGTAAAGTCTCCTCTGGCCGCTCTTACAATGCTCCATGTATTATGATAAGGCCTCTCCATCCAGGCAGATGGGGTGTATACTCAAGCCCTTATGAGTACTCAGTATTGTCAGGCACTTCTTTTTGGTAGTTCTTTGTCAATCTCATGGGTTTTCACCTGGGACTCCAGAAAGGGGGACTGAAGGGGACTCCCTTGTGAACCTCAGGGATGTCCCTCTACACAGATTCTTCTCCTCCTATACTGTGTCTGTTACATTCTGGCAGCCTTGATATTCCAAGCTTTGACCTCTCCATCTCACCTCAAGTCAGTGTCTCGCCAGAGCTCTGTTTGTGTACCTGATATAGTTTGGCTCTGTGTCCCCCACCCAAATCTGAATTGCCAATAATCCCATGTGTCAAGGGGTGGACCAAGGTAGAGGTAACTGAATCATGGGTGGTTTCCCCCAATGCACATTCTTGTCTTAATAGTAGAGAGACCTCACAAGATCATTGATGGTTTATAAGCATCTCTGGCATTTCCCTGCCCACACTCGCTCTGTCCTGCCCGCCCTGTGAGGTAGGTTGCCTGCTGCTTCTCTTGCCTTCCTCTCCATGATTTACCACCCAGAGTTCCTGGGGCCTCCTAGCCATGTGTGGAGATGGTGAGTCAATTAAACTCTGCCTTACTATAAATTACCCAGTCTCCAGGTATTTCCCTCATAGCAGTGTAAGAATTAACTAGCCATATATCAACCCTATTCTGTGCTATGTCCTTGGAAACTGTGTCTCCAGGTGAGGGGCAATCACAGGCTCACCCTCATTTTTATTTTTCTTTCAGAGTTATGGTTTTTATCTAGGCTGGGCTGTTGTTCGATGCCTGAGAATAATTGTTTCCATATAATTTGTTCAGTTTTCTAGCTTTTTCATGAAGGAGAATTTCTGCAGAAGTTAATCCTTTATTGGTGGATGTGAACCTGTGTTTTTTCGGGAATAAAAGGATATAGAGGATTAGTTTCAAACATGTGTTTCCAGGGACTTTAGTACTCATGGCCTTTTGAAAAAATCCAACACAATTACAAAATGTAGTCAATTGAGATCCATCAATATATAAAGAACTCAGGAATAAAGAAACTGTAGTAGCATCTTGGGATGGAGCACTACATTTATACATAAAACTGAAGTGGACGGTGATTATAGAACTGGTAGCTATTTGAGTGTTATAGACCTTAGCAAAGCAAAGTAAAATGTTAGACGAAAAGGAAGCAGAAGAATTAAAAGGTAAATATTTTCATCATTTTTGGGAGGAGTCAGTTGAAACTTTTCTAAAATTGAGAATGTAATTAAAAAATATAATAACTTCAACCTCGAATGTCCCAATCATTGTTTTGTAAGCCACTATAGGACCCTTATAAAACTAATATCTTATGGTAAAAAGAAAACTTTAATTTATATTCAGTTTTACTTGGTTTTAAACGTGGAGTAAAATAAAATTAATTTATTTCTAAAATGGCCTTCTGTCATTCTCTTACTGGCAAAATTATTTCCATCTATCCATTTTCTCCACTACCTGTCATCCCATGTCTATTAATGTATGGAAATAAAGATGTCTGCAATGGATACGTCATGTTATCACTAACTATATCTTGAATTGTTGAGATTGTATAATTTGTTGCTTTCCATTTTCCATTTTTCTTTCCTAAGTCCATTCATTTTGTCATTTATTCAATAAATATTGTGAATTTATACTATATATCACCAAACATTGTTCTACATTATAAAGTCTGATAGTAAATAAAACAAAAGAAGTCTATGTCCTCATAGGGTGGATTTCCACAGTTGGGAGATAGACAATTTCCACAATAAATATAATATTCAATGTAGTGAAAAGTTATATGAAGGCAGAGTGAGACTGTGTGAGGTTTAGGTTGAGGTTAATATTTTTGGTATCCAGCTGTTCAAGTACATTTGTTGGCTGTTCTTTCTCAGCTGAGTTTTTTTGCAACAATATAAAAATCTGTTGGTTGTGCTTTGGGGTCTATTTATGAACTCACCAAGTCTGTTCCATTGATCCATCTATCCTAGTCATCTGCCGATTCCCATACTGTCTTTGGTTGCTTGGTTATATAGTAAACTTTTAAATCAGACAGTCATTATTTCTGTAATTTATTCTTCTTTGTCAAAATTGTTTAGCTATTCTAGTTTCTTTCTTCCTGCCTTACATTTTTTTTAAAATCAGCATCTATATCTACAAAGAATCCCTCCTGAAATTTTGCTAGGTTTACACATAAAACCTATAGATCATTTGGGAACAATTGGCATCTTTATTATATATTGAGTTCCTTATTTCAATCCATGTACAGAGATGTCCTCTCTGTTTTTTGAATCCTCTCACTTAAATTGCAAATATTAAGCATGTACTTAATTTTTAATAACCCTAAAGTCATTATTTATTTAAGACACAAAAGATCTTAAGCGTGCTGGTATAATTTGGCTGCAATGTCTAATCTTTTAAAAATATTTTCATTTATTAGGTAATCTAGGGTTAGTACTGAGTTAGCTATTTCTCAATAGTTCACCATTTTTGAAGAGTTAGGAATCATCTCAAACTTAAAATGTATGTTCTAGATTACCCCAGGTTCTGGATTCATTAGTCTTGGGTGAGGCCGGGAACCTATGAGTTTCTAGCAGACACATCATGGGATGATGAAATAGGGGGTCCCAGCCATTTGGAGAAATGCAACAGTTCTTTGTTTTCTTGTGTATTTTCTTCTGCTGTCTGTCTTTTTCCCTTCAATGGTGGATTAGAGGGAGAATGGTGGATATCAAAGTCATACAAATATGTTTTACTAGGTAAAAGCCCTCACAAAGATGTAATGGAAGGAGTTGATGCTGTTGTCTTACATAAATCTCTTGGGCTGCTTGACTTCTGCATTTCCAGTCTATCCAGCTTCAGAGTTCCATGAAATGAAACAGTTTGTCATACACACAGGAAGTCCACTGGGGCACATTAGAATTTAGGTAGATAATGCGCGGTGGAGTTTTAATATGAGTATTATGCTCATCGGTTTGACTTCAATAGCAGGTTTCTGATACAGGTACAATGGTCAATTGAATAGAAAATGTAAGCTTCATAGAAATTGATACATCACGACACAATTCTATGTGTGTATGTGATTATTAAGTATAGCCGTTCAGCATCAGAGTCCTTGCCTTCAATGGGAAGGGTAGAAAATATGGCCAATAATCTGGATAAGTAATACAGAACTATGGACCTAAATTGATACAAATTACTAACATTTTATTCTTCATATCCGGTCAGCAAAGAAGCTCTCTCCCAGTGCAAATACGTTTCTGTTTCAGTTAGAAGAGGCTGACCTGCTTAGACAGGGAAACCAAGGGTTGAGAACTCGTGACAATGTGACAAAGTAGCACAGACTGTAAACACAGCAGACCGGGGTTGAATCTTACTGAAGCCTCATATTAGTTGTGTTTTGGGCCAGTAACTAGCGCCTGTGCATCCATTTACTTATTTGGAAAATGAGGATATGAAAATATTTATCTTCAAGTTTTTCTGAATATTATTAAAGAGCTAGTGTGTCAGAGTAGCGACCAAAGATATTTGTTTTTAAAGAAGTGGTTCAATCTTTATTTCTAGAAGCATATATCTGTTGCAGCTTATAGTGTGCCATCTTTTCTGACTGGCAGCCTGGGTTGTGAGGTACTACTTATTCTGAGAATGATGTAAAACCCTAGGAGGTTAAGAATTTAGAGGTGCACAGTATTTTGTGCAGGGAAAACTATTTCCAGGGAATATAAACCAGGCAATAGCTGGCTGATTCCACCCGGCTTCCCTTGGAAAATGAGAAAGAGAGAAAAGTACAGGCGGATCCTTTTCGTCAGTCTTGTCACACAGCAGGAGGACGCCGCCCAGGATCCCACAGTGGAGAATCAAGCTGATTAAGGCTGAAGTAAATTCTAGGGCACCCAACTTTCTGAATTGCCTTATTGGCCATGCATGATGAATGGGGGTCCACCTGTGTGTATGCCGCTCTTGAGTTACTGAAATATGCTGACAAAAGAAAAGAACAAACAGACAGGCCCACTCGGGCTCTTCAACCTACAGCAGCTTTTATGGCTTTCAAATAATTTTAAAATGTTAATTGACTACTTGCTCATATTATCATCTTTCCAAGCAGTCTTGAAATCTAATTGCAAAGGTGTACTCCTTTGACCCTAATATAGGAAGATACAGAAATAAGCGATCATTGTCAGTTTGTGGCAGACAATGTGTTTTCTTCCCAGCTCTTTCTGGTAAGCACTGAAGAATCCACTTCCATGAAGGGAGACAATCTCTACCCACATATTTGAACAATAAGGAGATTGCATTTAGACCATTTATTAACAGGGCTTTTCGGCACACACACGCACACTCCCACTTGCCACGCTGGAGACTCATAACTCATTGGGATTATTTGTTCTTGGAAACCAAGCACAGAGGCAGGAGACAGATCACAGAGACTTAGATAAATATGCCTAATTATAGACTGTAGCTATTAGCGTGACATGAATTGCTGCTTCTGAAAATGATCTGACAGCCAGCGAAAGCTCCTGTGTCACTGGCCTAGGCTGTCTGTTAGCAAACAGGGACCTGCAGGAGCAGCCTACCGCCGTTCTCTCATCTGGCTCTGTGACTCCATGCTTCACTGGCTTTTCCCTTTGCTTTGCTTTGAAAATGAGCTCCATCTTTCCAAATTGCTTCTGTTTCTCATGGGTTGAACATAGCTGCGCAGAACATTCATACTTTCTTGGGTATTGCACAGTGCTTCTTGCTTAATAAACTTTGCTCTGTAACAGTAGTTCAAACCAGATTGACCCACGCTGAAGGAAAGAGCCCATGTGTCTAAAGCACTCGCTCCATCCACGAGGTGAAACTTACAAACCTGCTCCTGCAGCCTCTCTCCTGCTGCAGGGGAAACTTCTTTAATTCTAATTTGTTTGATCAATGTAATTTATTTAGATCAAATCAAAACTTTTCCTTTCAAAATTCTCTATGTATAATGAATAGTAGGTGAACATTTATTTGCCTTATTTTAGCATTGGGCCATTTATGAGCTCCCCCTCTACACCTGGCGTAATCTTGTCCAAGCAAAGGATTTTTGGAGCTTGGCTGTGTGGATGTAGTGTATTATGGTGGATGTGCATACAGAACTTTATCAGTGTGAAATGGGTGTCGACCTCTGGCTGGATTTGACTAAGGAAGAGGCTTTTTGAAGTGTGCTTGTAGCCTGGGTAACAGTGAGACTTTCTAGCCTCAAATAAATAAATAAATAAATAATCTTTCTCTGAAAATTATTTAGGAACGAGTTCCAAAACAAATCACAGACATACAAAATGGAGTGGAATGGGAGTTATATATGTAACTGGGGATGTTATTTAAAATCCATTAATGTGCTTTCTCTTTTACTACATTGAGTTCTTTACCTTGATCCCTGGTTGGCTCGATGTATCTATCTGTATGTATGAGGGTTGGGAGGGGTTTGAAAAATATTACAGAAGATTGCAGAGAAATGGACATAATGTTTAACCGCCATACAAGTTAAGATTCTGCAACAAGAGCAATAACCCTAGAAAATCAGGTAACTGTAGGGATAGAATTTCATACCTGTCTTCCATATTCATAACATCAGCCTTAAAGGGCGCCATGCACCAAAGACTCAAAATTGTGGCAATTTTCCTCTAAGATAAATCCTTTGTCTTTGATACCAAAACCAGAAGGCTGACAGCTGATGACATGAACCTGCTTAGATGTGAGAGGTAGATGTGTTAGATGAGCAAATACTAACACTGACAGCTCAGGAACTGATGATCTTTTAAGATGTTCTACTACCTACAACTTTGGGCAAAGCAGAGTCAGACAGAGTGGATCCCTTGGGTTTAGCTTTCTAGGCTGCTGCCAGTGCCCATGGGCTGTGGATGCTGAGTTGATGGCCGGGGACTTGTCAATCAGTCTACCATGTGAGCAAAGGAAGCCCTGCAGCAGAAGTCTGCCAAAGATACAGCAGATGCTCAGGGTCTGCAGGCCGCCAGAAGTCAGGAGAGGCCACTTTATCCCATGAGTGCTACAGACGCCAGCCAACAGAGACAAGTCATGGCTGAAATGGCCCAGACTTTGGGGCTAGCAGGACCCATAGCGATAGAGCGTCACTCTGGTGACAGGGGACAACAGCTGAACACCTTCAAGGACTGTGTGAGCCAGGGAGTCTCTTTGCCCTGTGATGTGAGAAGGAGTAAAGATCCGGCCAGGAGGCGGTGGCTCAGCTTGTAATCCCGGCACTTTGGGAGGAGGCGAGTAGGATCACCGAGATCAGGTCGAGACCATCCTGGCTAACCGCGGTGAAAACCCGTCTCTACTAAAAAATATAAAAATTAGCGGGCGTGGTGGCTGGGGCACCTGTAGTCCCAGCTACCGGGAGGCTGAGGCAGGAAAATGGCATTGAACCCGGGCGGAGCTTACAGTGAGCGAGATACTTTCCCACTGCACTCTGGCCTGGGCAAGAAGGTCATCTCAAAAAAAAAAAAAAAGGAGAAGGAGTAAGATCCCCTCTCCTCCAAAATGGGAGGAGTCTACAAGGGAGACATGCAGAAGGAGAGGTGGGAAGTGGGCTATCTAAGGGACTTGGCATTTTTCCCTAAAAGTATCCTGCAGACTAGCTAAAGGGATGCAGAATTACACTCAATGAATTGAATGAATTTAAGCGATGGAAAAGTTAGTTAAAGGTGTTCTTGCTGCAGCAGGCAGAGCTTGGGAGAAATGTTGGATTAAAACTTAGTTAAGGTGTTCTTACCAACCAGTGGGTAGAAGCTTGGAAGAAATGCTGGGTCAGAAGTTCTGCTGAAGGTCTGTCCAAAAGGCAGAAAACATGCCTGAAAAGATGCAGAAAAGATGTATTTATCTTCAAAACATGCTGAGACATTCTTGCCTTTGCTTGGCTTCAGGTAGCCATGAGAATGACTTCCTTTTGTTTTTATATTCCCCTTCCCTTGTTTATTTACTTATTTATTTTTAAAGATTTATCCTCATCTCTTTGAGGAAGATGAAACTCAGATTTAGTCAAATAAAAGCTGTTCTATAAATAACCCAGGATGCTCTCTACCATGTTAGACATGAACTTGCAATCATTCAGGCTGTCAGTCAGTTTTGCTCAGAAAGAAGTTCTGGCTCCAGTTTATTTGGGAAAAGAGGCTCTCTTGAAACTTTTAGGAAGGTTTTGGGGATGAATATGGAACATTTGAAAATGGTGCTTACTTACGGAGCTTCCATGGACAGTCTGGTATAGTCTGTTGAAGGTGATGGCAGCATGTTTCTCTGATGCCTCAGAGGCGTCATTTTGGGGGTCCCTGTGGGTCCCTGGTTCTGAGATGCTCCTCAACTTGGGTCCCAGGGTAATCTTTGGAACCCAAAGCTTGGAAGTCCAGCAAATGGTAGACTGCATACTCGCTATGCAAGATAATAACAGGCTGGGCCATGATTATTCCAGCATTGCTGGTACTTAGTACATGTCAGGAAGTGTCAAACACTTGATAAATATTTCATTTAATCTCAGAGCAACCCTATAGGTCAGGCACTATTTAACATTTCTATTTTTATAAATTAGAAAACATATTCCAAAATATGTAAATACTTGCCCAGTTCAGCAGCCAGGAAGTGGCAATACTGAATGAAAAGCCAGGGACTACAGCCAGGTGACAACAGCCTGACACTCAAGCAGCAAACAATGATCCTAAGGAAGTCAAGTCAAAGTCTATTTCTCTTAAGCCTGGCCAGAGCCTGCTTTTGTCTTGTGCCCTCCCAACCATCCTGTGTGTGCAACAGGCCTAAATGTTACTCTACTGCAGAAACAGATGTGCAAAGAAAACTATAATGTCTTTATGGAGTCTGCAGTGCGTCTTTACCACTGGTGAAGAATGCAATTAGTGGGGTCCGATCGAAGAAAAGCTGTCACAAGTAAAGATGTAAATTTGGCAGAAGGGGCAGGAGAGGTGGGACTAAGGAGGGCCTGCTGTGGGGCAGGAAGACTTCTGAGAAATGCCAGGGGAAACCTGGCCAGGTTCAGTGCCCACTTACAGCAGGAGAAGGGAGAGGGCAGCACAGAATAGATGAGGGCCAGAGAGAGAAAGAGTGGCAGGTGGAGACAACTTCCCTCATTTATCTAGGAGGCTGACACATGTGCATTTGTACTGGCAGTTCAAAAAGGCTGTGCAGTGCAGAGAGAAGAGATCCAGGAGGAAGGGTATGCCAAGAATCATCTCTCTTGCTATAAACAACCCTCGCATTTTATGCGTCACTTTACAGTGTGTACACTTCACATACATAATCGCTGGGTACTCCAGCAATAGTTGTTCCCGACCTATAGATTAGTTTCTCTGTGAGAGGCATCAGTGGAAAGCAGTTAGCAATGTGCGGGAAACCAAGACTGTTCACGCTTCATGCTTCAAAGCTAATCATCTCCCAGTCATTTTATTTGTTCATCTGTTTTAATGTAAAGTGTCCATTGTAAAATAGAATTGGGGACAACAAGGGTCTAGCATATGAAAATGTCCTTGATTCCTTTAAAATGCTGATACTTGTCCTTCATTAGAGGCTGCCTGAGACAGCACTTACAGGTGCCAACTTATGCAAATGATGTAAGACCTTCCATTAACACATCATTCATTTGCTTTTCATAAGGAGCTAAATAGATCTCAATTAGGCTTTTCTCATTGTTCTTCCAGGCTGTTTACAAACTCTAACAGGTTTGGTCATGAATGATATTGGGTGGCAGTAACATATGCTATTTTTCAAAGGTGGACAGTTGACTACCAATTTTCTGCACGCGGATTACCCAGATGGTGAGGATCACTCTTCATGTCCATCTGCTGGATCCTCCTTAAGGTCAGGGGCATGTGGCTCTCAACCCCAGCAATTCCTCAATCCCAAGCCAGCCTAAAGTTTATCTCGGTTTCAAGTTACCCACTGACATCGGGAACTGCCTTCATCAGGAGCTGACGCTGGATATATCTTCCCCACGCCCCGGCCCCAGGTTTCACCATATCAGATTAAACGAAGGCAATAGAGGTGTGGAGCCACCAATTGTGCTTTGAGATTCAGGGAACAGCAGCCTTCAAACACCGTGTCATTTAAATTGGCAGATTTCACTCCACACTTCATTTGCCAAACATTTGGTGTGGATCGAGTTGGCCACCAGCACGAACCAAGTGCCCGTTGCTGGTGGCTGTTGGCAGCCACATCCCTAGGCAGCTCCAGCTGTGGCCACTGCAGCACTTCCTGCCAGGCAGACTGCGGCAGGTAGAGACAACTGGAGCCATCATGGGACTGAACACAAGCTGTCTTCCCACTTTTTTCCTCATTACCTCCATATGTCGGTTTTTAATAACTTTCTCCTCCCCATGCAGTTTGTCTGATTGATGTTTAAAAATAGTATATGCAAATGTCTGTCTTTCTACCTATGTCATCTATCATCCTAATCTATCTCTATGAATATATATGAACCTCAAAATATTCGTCATCATAAGTGAGACCTGAGCCATAATTAGGACTTCATTTAAAACTGTTGGTGCTGTTATACTACTTTGGCTCCCCATCAAATGAAATATTTGCTCTTCTTACCTTTGCACATTTCCGTGAGCAAACACACAGCTCTTCCAGAAATCAGAAAAGATTGCATCTTAGATTCACACCTGTAGGTGGTAAGGTTTTCTCAGAGGCTATATAGAAGTACTGTATTTCCCAGGGCTTAGAGGGAAAGCTTAATTTTAAAATAGTTTGAGTTTTTTTCTGGGAATAAGAGCTTGCTGAACACACCTAAGTTTATTTGTCATGTGTTGATTCATTTGTTCACCATTCAATGCATTATTTTCTAAGGCTTTATATGGTACACTCTGAGACACAGACAAATCAAGTGAGACATTTTCCCCAAGTATCTTACAGTATAAACTGGAAAAGAATTTTCCTACGAATCACCTTAAATCCGCTGGTCCTTTTCAGAACATGTTCACATCACTTGACTCCTTGGATGCCATCAAAACAGGCAGGCTGGCATTATTCTCCTCTTCAATGGGAGAGGAAGCCAAGGTCTGAGCTGTGCTGTTGGTTTGTTGGTGGAGCCTGTACCAGGACCTCACCAGCTGTGTGACTCAGGGCAATAATCCAACTGCTCTGGGCCTCGGTTCATCATCTGTAACAACGGCATGAATAATACCTGACTATTTCATAGTTAGCCAGCTTCAATCCTGTGTTGTAAGTGCTTAGCACCTATTCACAACACAAGAACAGGCTCAATATGCTATTCTTAGCTCTCAGAGCTCCATTTAGTGCTGCTGCTGCTATAGGCTAATACTGCCCTACTAGGATGGCTCTCCTGGCATTTTCTGAACCAATGTCTAGCTCACTTTTGGCTTGCAGTCGCAGTGGATTTTGGTTGAGACGATGAAATGGTTTAACAGGCAGGATCCCCGTCTTTTGCATCCATCCTCTCACTACAAACGAGTATAAACTTGGGGACGCACGTGTGTATGTTCTATCTCTATCTTCCCCTAGATATAAACAAACACACATGCGTGTGTGTGCATCACATGCACCTCATATCCCACAGGACCATCTCCAGTCTCAATACCTCTTCAGCCTTTTTTAGGCTGTGGTGCAAATGGGGTCGGGTAACTCCAGGAGAGGTGCTGCAGTTGGAGGCCTGTGGGACCTGAACGGTTGCTGGGATTACCATCCCCTGGGACTGGTCTGCTCCAGCAGCCTGGAGGCTTGACAATTTCAGCTGATTCCGAGTAACTCTGCTTCTTTGCTTTTAAGGTCCCCCAGGAATGTGAGTGTGAACCAAAGAAGATTTGTAATAAGCCTGGAGGCCGCCTGAACCCTATCCTGTGGCACACTGGACCTGGGTGGGAGAAGGAAGCCAGGAGGGTGCAGAGGTGCAGGCAAATTTCCCTGCATCAGCTGTGCTTCTTGACTCTCCCCACAAAAAAGTCCAAAGACCAGTGAGCTCTGTTTGTTGAGAGATTTTCATGGTTTTTAAGTGAAAAGAAGTGAAAGGTGTGAGTGTGGGATTAATAGAGGAAGGTTCAGGCCTTTGGGAATTTTCTTAAGTAGCCTCTGTGGTATAACAGTGATGAATGTGGCTGCCGCGCTCTACACTTGGGAGCTCCAGCGATGGCAGGAGAGAATTCACAGGCTCCGTTTCAGTTGTTCAACTCTGAACCCAGCAACTATTTTATGCATTTCTCAGTTCTGAGAATTGGGGAAAGTCATTTTCCATTAAGCTCAACAAATATTTATAGACATAGTATAAGCTAGACATGGAGCTAGTTTTAAGGATAGTTTAAGTGAGTGAAGCAGACAAGGCCCTGTCTAGTGGAGCTTATAGTCTAGGGGAAGATAGAAATAGAACTAGTAATGCCAGATATATGGAATCACTGCATACACTTGAAACCTGAGAACAATATAGCCTGGGGTCTGGATTGTGTGCTGTAAAGCCAGAGAGTCTTTGGGAATCTGGCTCTGACATTTACTAACTACATACTTAGCCGGCTTGGCCTCATTTATAAAATGGAGTAGTAATAATAATGATATTTACTTTATAAGGTGTTCATATATAGAATTGGTTAATATATACAAAAAGCAATTAGGTGGAGTTGGTGGCACATAGTAAATAATCAATGTAGTTATTATGGATTCTCCTTGCTTTGGTGGAGTCATTTTTAAAATCGATCAATAACTCTTTGCAGGGTGCTAACATCGGGAGAGCAAACTCATATAGTTTATAGTTAAATTCATCCCTGATAAGCTACTTGAGACTGGATTTTGGCAGAGGGTTGGAATCAAATCCTCAGTTGCTACCTTTTATGCAAAAAAAAAAAAAAAAAAAAACAAACAAACCCAAAAGCAAATCAGGTCTAGTTTCTGGAAGTTGCCAAGCAAGAAGTACATTTCTGAGTATTCTCCACGAGCTGGTCATCTGGAGGCCAGCCCCCTCAGACCTAAGAACATCTGAATAGCCCAGGAGGCGTGGATGCTGAAGTCATTAAAAGGAGCAAATGTGAAGGGCAGGATTCCTGAAACTGGGTGCCCAAGGATAGGACTAAGTTCTCCTTCTAAATGTGACTGAGAGAGCATCTTTTCAGAGAATAAGGAAGCTAATTAATAAAGATTGGTGCTGTTCCTGGCATTGAGAGTTTTAAAGGCACTTATTGGAAAACAAAGTGGTATTGACCAGCCTTAAAGCCAGGCGTTGATGAGAACAGAAACCATCCACACAACACAAACACTTTCCCTGTCATTTCCCATAAATGGAAAGAGCAGAAATCTGCCAGCCTTTGGTCCAAAGATCTTGTAAGACTTGAAAATACACACATCAGAATATTCACAGAATGAGCGCAGCACCTTAGACTAAGCCACCTGGACAGCGTGCTGAGATGAGATGCTGTCTCAACCCTGTAACTCAAGACTCAAGTCTTCTTTTGTTTCTGTCAGTTGCAAACCCCAAAGTATTCTGTAGTCATCAGAGTGTTAGCATTTAGAAGTTAGAAATAACATAATCAAACCCTTTTCCTTTATAGCAAAGCAACTGAAGTCGAAGCGGAGAACCATCGAGACGCTACCAGTTAATGGCGGGGCAGAGACTGAAACCCAGATGCCATTTGTTGTCCATCTTCTTCTAATATCTTGGGGTTGTTTACCAGCCAGTGACAACCCAGCGTTCTACGCCAATGCTGATGAATTTTCGTTGATCTTTTTCTAATCTTATTCTATCATTTCTAAAACATGAACCATTCTGTGAGTCCCAAGAAACTGCAGAAATTAAATGTTGTTATCATTTTGCAGGACATATAACATCAGTTAGACTAAGATTTGTGAGGCAGCCGCTGCTCTTGAATGCTAAGTACATCATGGAACATCTCAACTCAACTAAAATACACAGACTACATTTGTTTATAATACACTGTTATGGTAATGGAGAAATAATAATACCTAGGATTCAATTGCTGTGACTGGTAACCTGGTTGCAGACTACTATATTTCCTTTTTCCTCCTTCTCCAGAAGGACATGTTAAATGAATTTTCTAGGCAACATTGACAACCAAAAATGTCATCAGAGTATTTTTTTTAATATAAGTAGGCAACGCCTCTTATAACACTGGCTATTTA
>JAKGGE010001426.1:0-21985 GCA_023748175.1 Hoolock leuconedys
CCCAGCGTTCTACGCCAATGCTGATGAATTTTCGTTGATCTTTTTCTAATCTTATTCTATCATTTCTAAAACATGAACCATTCTGTGAGTCCCAAGAAACTGCAGAAATTAAATGTTGTTATCATTTTGCAGGACATATAACATCAGTTAGACTAAGATTTGTGAGGCAGCCGCTGCTCTTGAATGCTAAGTACATCATGGAACATCTCAACTCAACTAAAATACACAGACTACATTTGTTTATAATACACTGTTATGGTAATGGAGAAATAATAATACCTAGGATTCAATTGCTGTGACTGGTAACCTGGTTGCAGACTACTATATTTCCTTTTTCCTCCTTCTCCAGAAGGACATGTTAAATGAATTTTCTAGGCAACATTGACAACCAAAAATGTCATCAGAGTATTTTTTTTAATATAAGTAGGCAACGCCTCTTATAACACTGGCTATTTAAATGAACTATATCAAATGGCAACAACAGCCAGTACTTCAACATGGGAGAAAACCTATATCATGTTAGACACACCATCTTATATCACAATTTGAACATGATGTTTCACCTCAGTGGAACAGCTTACATTGTCTCTCTCTATGGAACTAAAGATCATTTCCAGGGTTTCCATTGTTTCCCCAAAAGTGCTTCTCTAATGCCAGATATGCTCCTCAACACACCATAATTTTTAGCCTCTGGCAAGCACCTAGCTAAAAGAACAGAGATAAGGATACTAAATTCTCATGATTAGGAACTCCTAACTAATTTTTAGGAGATTTTCTATCCATGGTTCATTAAAACATGCAGCAGTTTTGTGATCTAAAATAAATCAAACTATAGTAAATAAGATAGCTAGATATGCCAGATCAAAAATGAATTAATCAATATGGGATACAATCAGATAAGCTCAAACAAATGTGAAATTTTGAAGTAGTCAGAAGTCAAACAATACCATCAATCTTATCTTCGGATCCTTACTAAAGGTTAAATGTGATAAAATCATAAAAGGACCAAAATTCCTTTGTTCATCAAAGGTATCATCTGTTAAGTTAGTCACCTCCCACAAATTGATAGATCAGGTAAACTCAAGCAAAGAATACATAGTAACAACCCTACATATAAAACCAAATCCCTCCCTTCTGCGGTTAGGAAAAAAGTCATTTCCTTCTGGAAGAGAAAGAAGCAACCTTTATTGGTAGAAATGAAGGCAGTGAAACTAAATAACCAAATCAATATAGAACAAGAAGCAACATCAGTGGTAGTAATGAAGTAAATAAAGTAAAGAGAAAAGAGGTCAAAGAAAAGAATTCAACCTGCAGTCTATTGATGATGGATGTGGCACTTTGAAGAGTGAGAGCAATCGGGATTGGAGCTCATCCCACTTTTCCATATCCTCCCTTGCCTTTTGTACTTCTGTTGAAGCTTCCTCACCATTGTTCCATTTTTTCCACAGATCTTGAGGTTTCCTTAAGGGTCTGTGATATGATAAAGGGTTTAAAGTTATACTCTCCATCAAATATTCAGATTAGGCAAATAAAAAAATGTATTTGAAATCAGAACATCTCACCCAACACATGATCAATTACAGTGCCACAATTTGCATTATGGAGAGTTGGGTGACATCATAATTAAAAAATTACATTGTGCCAAATCAATCTTATTGATGTATAATATACATAACACGAAACAATAAACAAGTTGATCAAAGATTATCTAGATTTAATATTAATTTCACATCTTTCAGCTAGTGACCTTCATTTTACTTTGTAATCTGAATTCCTTGTGGTTCAAGTAAACAAGTGTGATTGCTTTTCCAAAAGAGAAAAGATCCATATTAATTGCAAAACTAATGCCCAAGTTTTGCATATATATAGGAATAATAGGATGACACATTTTGAATGATAGGCACTAAAAGATACTCAAAGTTCCAAACCGAGGCACTAAGGCCATCTGAACTAAGGAAGCACTCACCAATATAAAAAATTATAAAAATATATATTTAGGAAAGAAAATAATTCATCAAAATAAAATTAAACAATACATGAGTTTTATATTATTTCATATTCAAAATATGATCACCAAATCATCGGGCAAATTCATTTAACCATCTATAAAACAATACGCAATTTAAAAAGCGCTAGCATCAAAAGACTTAAGGTCCCAAACGTCCGAACGCTTAGGCGAGCAATCGATCAAAGCGAGGAACTCTAAAATATAAAAATATACAATAATATTAATCTAATAAATAAAAATTATTTTGTACATTAATTAATAATCTACTGTTAATAGTATATTATTTACCGTTAACAATAGTTAAAAGGGAAGAGTATAACTATTAAAAGGGATAAAAAAATATCACCTAGTGAAACCGATAGTGAGAAGTCAGAACTCCTCAGAAGAGAAACAATGGACAACAGCCGTGGCAGCGGATGGCAGCGACGGTAGCGGACACAACGATGATTGCGCGGACAGTAGTGAAGCTTACAGACTCAGTCTGCGACAGATGAAGCATCTGAGAAACACCGTGAATGGAGGCAGAGAGAGAAATTGGGTGCGGACGCAGAGGGAGAAACGTCGACGACAAAGGTGGAGGGAGAAAGCGCATGCTAGGTTAGAGTCAGGGTCGCGAGCAGGTTTTGAGGGTAACTATGCGCGTTAGTTGGTTCAACTCAAACCACCAATGCACACTTAACCGAACCCGGTTACCTTATATCACCGCGCACTCGCCCGATCGCCTAGGCCGGGCGAGGCCCGCTGACGCCTTATCGAAGTGAGATCATATGAGGCTGTCGGGGAGAGAGAGAAATATTGGAGAAAACCATTATTAACAAAAAAAAACCATTACTACTAAGCATAAAGTTACTATTAAATTCAAGTGAGATCATATGAGGCTGTCGGGGGAGAGAGAGAAATATTGGAGAAAAGCGAGCTCGGCAGATTTGTTGAGGAGAAGCAGAGAAGGGGTGAGTGGATTTCAGGCCAAGTATTCCTGATTGCAGCAGAGGCTGTTCAGGGTGAGGAAGCATGGGGAAGGTGACAAGGAGGAGGAGAGAGTGAGGGGTCTGTCAGGAAGGCTTTGTGGGGGTGGTGCATGAGAAGGAGAAAGAGCGAGGGCGATAGCGAGAGGGGAAATAGACGGGGTAGGGGAGGCGGGAGGAGGAGGAAGAAGGTGGATGGCGGCCAAGGTCGGGGACGCTTGGCAGGGCGAAGGGCGAGAGAGACAGCAGCAGGAAGAAGGAGGAGGTACCACCGAGGGCCGCCTTGTGCACAAATGTGGGAGTGAGCGACCGGAACATCGTTGAAGAGGAGGCGGCGGACGAGTAGCGGAGGGATCCTGAATAGGGTTTCTCTGCCAGAGAAGCCCGCGGTGCCGGAGTAGGTATGGGACCGGGCTTGGTCGAACTGATCGAAACAGTTAAGGTTCAACTCAAGCCGAGTCAATTTAATTAGCCTTTAAATTGGCCTCCAGCCATATGGGCGCCTCGTCTAAATCCTAATCCGAGGCGCTCAGGCCCTGCGTCGCCTTTCGGGCTCAGGCGATCGGCCAATGAGGAAACAACAACAGGTTGTGAAGCGGCAGCTTGCTTCTAGACAAACAGGAAGCAAAAGCAGCAACGAGCAGCGATAAAGATGCTAAAAGAGGAAAATCGGGGACAACATGGATGATCCTTACAGGAACGGCCGACAACCGGTCGGATCGACGACAAGTGGAAGGCAGCAACGGTGGAGAAGGTACGCCCAATCAAATAACTGGCCGCAAGGGTGACTTCGGCGTCAGGGAAGAGAAGAAAGGCGTCTGTAGTCGTCGTCTTGGCTGCGGTGGAAATCGACGTCGAATCTTAAGTTGCCGGTCACTAAATGTTTGCGAATGCCATCAGCTTGCAAGGGAAACAGTCTCACAGGACGGTTGATGGTATCAATCCACACGATATATAAATTAATTAATTATTGATACGATATATAATGTCATATTATTATTATTATTGATACAATATATCATCCATATCGATCTTCTATTGGATTAAGATACATCACCGTATCATATCAAACCTACCTCACACCACATACATATCATTCGATTTGCATATTCACTTCCATGTAAGCCTTTCTAAATATTACTCACATGAAAGTTATCACATTACTAATCGACTATAATTTGACTTGCCATTGAATTAATTATGCTTTATTTATATATTACTTTTAATATATCAGTTAATTAATTGATAAATAAAACTTTGACAGCTTATGATGAGAACTTGAACTTGAATCTATCTTCTAAGAAAAAAATAAAACCTATATATGAAACCCTAAATATGATCAAACCTATAGAAGATGACCTCATGGCACACATCTCAATGCAAATTGGCTTGGCCTAATCCAGGTCTTCATTGTTTCTCGATATGACATGCTTAATGCACCAAACAGATAATTAATAGAAGTTAGCAGCATCCCCCTCAAGGGGGGATGCAAAACACAAGTTTCTGGTGGAATTCAGTCGACGATAGATGTTCTTGTAACTAAATTCACTCTGTGTAAAGCACACACCACATCATACATGGAAATGAAGTTGGGGCATGATATCCATTAATAACTAACATTAGCCTTTATTAGTGTCTAGAAATATGTGTGACACAAAGATCAAGCAATCATTCACTGGCGACAAATTAGAACGAACCAGCAGAACACTACCGAGCATGGAATGTGAATTGCTAATCTTGTAGAACAACAAAACCACAAAACAACTACACTGCAAGAAATCTCTTTCAATCCCGGTTCAGATTGCAAATGAAATTAAGATGATATCCATTAATAATTAACAGCATTATTAATGATTAAAAATATGGATAACACAAAGGTAGGATAAGTAATACAGTCAAGTGACACATTAGAACAAACCAAACCAAGCCAATTATCTCACATAATATCAAACAAGCACCTTGTAGTAATACATTAGCTTAAAAACAAGCCAATATTCTAAAACCCCTTTAAATCTGTCCAGATTGAAAATGAAAATTAGCATGATATCCATCAACAATTAACAATAGCCTTATTAATGATTAAAAATATGGGCAAATAATAAAGGTAAGATAAGTAATACCAAGTGACACACTAGACCAGACCAAAGCAAGCCACTACCAAACATGGAATATGAAACAAGCACCTTGCAGACACACAACAAAACCATAAAACAAATAGCTACTCTGGTAAAAAAAATCTTTTTTCAATCCCTGTTCAGAATGTAAATGGAACTTATGATCGGATCCAAATGGCAATAATGCCAAGCTGAGCTCCAGAATCATTATCCATTGGGCCAAGCTATCATCCACTACTCAACAGCAAAGGACTTTTAACACAAGGCTTGCAAAATTGCTATCAGAAGAAGACTGTGACACATTAATCTTCTTGCTTCCATGTTGATGTGATCTTCATTGACACGCACCATAATTAGAAGGCTTCGTGATCATCTGAAGACATATAACTTTCTGAGAGTCCAACTTGATTTTCTCATGAAAGAATGACAATTTGCATAGGATGGCACTTGTTTAGCTCTGCTTGGTCTCTAACATCATATTGATTCAAAACTAACTTTGTTTAATTCTTTTCATTTTCACCACCTGCGGTCACTCTAAACCAGACACCTTTTGTTGTTTCTCCATGCAGCAATTGACAATTTCTATCCCTTCTCTCTTTCTAGATGTCGCCTTTCCGCAACAAACTACAATCTTCTCTCTCCCCGATGCATCTTAAAACATTTATTACTCCATCAGAGGTGTTCTCCTCTTGCAAAGTAGGTGATTTTAAGTTACAGACAGCACCACCATCATAAAGAACTTTCCCAAAATTGTGAATGTTCTTTTTTTGTTATTATTTGAGATCTCAGCTTATTCATCGCATCGGATGCAATTTCCTGGCTAGTTCCTCATCCGCTTCCTGGGACCCTGAAGGATGGCCAGTCTTATCCAAAAGCTCTAGGAATTTGTTTCTTTCTCCCTTTGTTTTGGTCACATCCTTTCTGGATCTTCTACTCGTCGCGTGGATGGAGTCCAGAAACAGTAGAGCACTTTGGCAGCAGCTTTGGCCTTGTTGCAGCTGCAGCTTCTTTTTCGACAGTAATGTTTCTTGCTGTCACAGCATCAGCGGCAGCCAAAGCTACAGACTTTGAAACCTCAATAATCTTCTGAAGTCTAACTAGAGAATTAACAACATCACGGCTGGGCACCAAGATCACCAGAAACGAAAGGCACCGGGGCAAGTGAACCAAAATCGGAATTCCTCTTCAGTTCCGCAAGCAGGCGTTTCCTCGAGAGGCAGATGCGTGTTAACATCGAACGATTCCATCTAGTCACCCCCTAAGTAGAACGCAAGGATGTCGCTACCTTTTTCCTTTTGCATAAAGATTCAATCTTGATCGATCCATGTCATGAATTTGTTCCGATCATATTCATCACTTACAGAGACCTAGATTACAGTTCACAATTCTAGGTCTCGGAAACAACCCACTATATCGCATAGGTCAATCACAGGAACCCATCTATCAACGAAAACAACAGAAACAACATCAACGAGCTTTTAAATTTTAGGATACAACTCACCGGTGCTCATCGGAGAAGAAACAATGAAATCAAGGGAGGAAATATTTAACTAGTATGGGTTCCGGAAACGTTAACTTATAGGAGGTGCACATCAAACTGATCCCAAGATCGCAGCTTTATATGAGGGTTACAACAATTCATTAAATTCCCTCAGACGCCGATAATCGCATCAAAGGTAACGAGATAGACACAGGATCGAGATCACGATACCGTTTCTGGAAGCGGCGACAGTTCCGGCGCCTCGTGGACTCGATGAGGCTTCTGACCAAAGACGAAATCTTTCCGCCCAAAACCCAGGGGAGGCAGGGACGACCCCGAGGGGTTACAGGATATATATATATATATATATTCCATTCATCTCACGCGACCAACGAGTTCTGTTCCAGACAAGACGTGGCTCGATGGGACCAACCCTCGTGATTCGAGGGCCGTTATTGTTCTGGGGAAGTCACTGAGGAGGGGCTCGTAGGCAAAAGCTGCTATTTTGATGTTAATTGATTGAGCAACGTTTGACCTGAGTTCGCTCAGAGTCCAGAAGAAGTGCAGAACTAATGAGTTGATTCTTACATTTGTACTTCATGTTCTACATATCATGAGTTGCTGACTAAAATGTTTGCACAAGCACTAATTTTTGTGCCAAGCATTGATTCCAGTTCAATCAAAACTAATAGACATGTCTATTCGAATTGACTTGATTAATTATGTTATTTTTTTATTATTTTATGTCGTCTAAAACTCAATTAAAAGATAATAAACAACCTTTTAAAATGCATGCAATTATGTGACTGTTAAAAATATAGATCATGTCACATCTATTGACTTACTGTCTTGGACAAATGATAGTAGTTAAAACTAGCTTGACCTTGATCTCATGATCTTGCTACTTGTTGTGCTGGACCAAGCAACCTGGACTCCCAAAACTAGCTTGTCAAGGAGATTGTGACATAAGCTTCTCCTTCCATTCTGTTCACAGTTCAGAACATAGAGACCGACACGTATCCTTCAGCTCTTATCCACTTCAAGCTCAACATCATGCAGCAAAAACAATCTCTAGTTCTCTTTGACTAATTGCAAATGAAACCTGTTTTTAAGCCGGGTAGGTTGCATCTTGATTGGTAGAAAGGAACCTGCGCTACAAGTTTGTCCAAGGTTCTGAGTCTGGATATAAACTGAACAGGAACAGTAAGACCATCGAACATGACTAAAAGTCCACATACAGCACTGTTTTTGTATTTGCTGTAAGAAAGAAGCATAAAACTTTCAAAAAGATGATAAAAGAAGAGCATATTCTGTCCGGAAAGCACCCTCTGGTGAAGAAGAATATCAAAAACTTCCACAAACTAAATTTCACGGTTTTTAAAACTTTAAATACAATTTATTAGCCATCATCAAGTGATCACCGCTCAAACTCAAGTAATGTCAACCCATGATGTCATAGCTTTTCCTGCATGGTAAGGGCTAAAATATCGAACGTCAAACTTCCATATCAAGTGGTCATATCCTGTGTTCAACAAATCAAAGAGACGATATAAATATTTGCATTGACAGGAAAAGAGAAAATTCAAAGACATAATTTGGGGTGGATAAAATGTTATCATAGAAGGTCGTGGTAGGTCTTAACCGCTGGAAGACTTTGAACTGTCATTTGACAAGTGGGCGCTATGTGCTTGATTTGGCTCCCATTCTAATGAATGGATTTCAGTGTTTATTTGCTTATCACTAATGGGATTATTGTCAATGTTGATAGGTAGATCATCATGATGGTTTTGGTTGGCTTGGGTTTCTTTCGCTCTCAGGGTTTCAGATTCAGTATTACTTGGTAATGCAGACATCTGCTTTCGCTTGATCGCGTCTTCCTATTCTGGAAACCAGTTATGACATTAGATTCGAGATCTGACCATGTTGTGAGAGCCCAATAGTTATCTCCTTTATCTTTTGCTTGCTTACATCCCGTTGTCTTGATTAAACATAGCCCCTCAAGAATTTGTAGCTGTAATGTTTGAGTCCACAATCGTTGTCTACCAGTAATTTTGTTGTTACAGATGCCATCAGGGATCATTGTAGATGCTCCCACCCTCATTCCTAAAAGCTAAAACAACCAAGATGAATAGAGTAAGTAACAACAGATTTATGAGCCATTATTCTGCTCAATCTTAAACTATAAGACATCAAACATGGTTCACATTGGTAAAGAAATTTATGTCAAGAGTTGTAGTTGTCAAATGCATGCAACTTTTGCAGGCTGTTAGGATACATATGCAGTGAGATTTTTCCAGACATTCTGGAATAAGGTGCACGATCAGTTTAAGAGGATGGATTATCACAGATTAATTTCTGTAAAGTTGTCTTCATAATGACAATTAAAATAGGTGAAAGATACAGTCCACACTTGTCTATTGGCCCATGAATTGCAAATTTGTGCCAAAGAATTTATTTAGCATCACTCGTATTAAAAAAAAGTGTTCATAGGCATAGGCTGAAGATCAAAACCCACTGCTTCATGTATAAATTAGAGCAAAACAAATACCCATGCTCATCTCTTAAAATGCAGAACTTTTATTTGAGGTTCCATCACGAAAGTAGCTTGACTTGGAAAATATCATCCAGTGATACATCACATCAAAATGACAATTAAGTATGTTCTTTCTTTTCTAAAACTCACCATAGATTTCTTGGAATTCTATCATATATTCTTAAATTAACAAGACCCAGTAAGTCTTTTTCTCCTCATATTTAACTATAAAAGGACAATACAAGGGAAGACATCAAGTCTCTGCTCCTGTATGAACATTTAACACCAAGCGTCCTTTAATGTCTTATAAATATTATGGTGGACTGACAAATCAGATGAAAGAATATGACAAATTCTAAAATAGCCATTAAAGTATTACTCAAGTCTGCGAGTAAGAATGCATGTTTACTGTACACATCCATGATCAATCTAGCCACAGACTACAATAAATCTACCATTGGCATATTACTTAAGGTAGATCTCTCAAGCACTTATGAAAACTACGGTTCTTTTAACCTGGTATGAAATCAGAATATTGTTTCACCTCAATATCCCATCAGTTTCTGCTAAAGAGATAGTCTTGCTCATAATTTTCACGGCTAATTGCATTTCATCACAAGTTTGAAGATTATTCGTGTCATACACACCACACAGTATTAATCACTGGGTGTGTTCTGCTGCTTCTTGAAGCATTTGAATGTAGAAGTTCAAAAATCACAACCAGAGATATGCATGTAAAAATTTCTACTTCTCACATTCCTCCATATCGACAAGATAATGACAAATCAAATCCTCACACAAAGAAAGAACTATGACCTCAGTGCATATATAGCTGCCTTTGCTCACTAAAACTTTTTTGTCTACGAGGTCAACGCATATAGTCTTTACCTTTAAATATTTTAAAATCCATCATCTCAAGTCGTAAAGAAACAATCTTACCATTGTACCCGGCCCAAAAACTTAACAAGGAAAACATATACCATAGGAGAAAGATGATAAATTCAATACAACATACTAGTAGAAAAACGATAGCATAACAACAATAAATGTATCACGTGATCTAAGATGGCCATACTGTACAATCATCATTAATGCATGTAACTGGTGGGGAAAAAGGAACTCATACTGCCAAACAACTTGGCACTAGGTTTGCAGCAACATGGAAGAACAATTATTAATCTCAGCATCATTAAATGTCCTTGAAATGAACATAAATTAGAGTTGGCATTTTACCAAATAGAAACAAAGCAAGGGTTATAGCAAAGGACAGAAAGAGCAGTTCTCGGTCGAAACGACGACTCAACTTAGCATATGGGAATGACAATCGACGAAGGTAGATCATGATTTGCTGGCATTAAATCCCTCTTTTCGAAACATTTCTAAAAGGCCTCAAGATGAAGAAGACACAAAATTACTTTCTGTTTCAAGAGGAGGAAGGGGAAGAATCGCTCACCTGCGAGGGAGTCGTGATGGGCAGTGATGGCCTTGTGCATCTCGACAAGCTTCTCGCATATGGTGGAATAGACAGCAATCTGACGGCGGGAGGGACCTCCATCTGCCTTTCGTCCGTCACCTTCACGCAGAGAATCCTTCTCCAACCCCCTTCCCTTCAGCTCCCGCTTTCTCCTACTCCCTCTTCCTCTCCCTTCCCTTACATCATCGTCTCCTCCTTATCATTATCACCACCACCGCCAGTTAAGGCTTTTCCCACTGCATTCTTGGGGTCTCCTCCATCAAGATCCCGGCTTTCAGTATCCTTATCTCCTCTCCATCCGGTCTCTCCTCGTCAAGATCCTACCTTATTGGTTCGGACGCTTAACCACGCATTGCTCTGTTGTTATTCGTCAAAGAGGCAACAAGCGGCGACTTGGAGTAGTCGGGAAGTACCGGAGTAGGAGAAAAGTAAAGAACCTCAGGAAGTCGGGCGCGCCCTCGTGAAGATTCGTGCGCGATCGCCGATGCCTCTTTTCCCTCTAGTAGCATCTCCACGCCAGACACAGATGGAAAATACAGGGAGGAGAGAGAGAAGGGAAAGCCAATGAAAGGTAAGAAAGGAAGGGGGCGGTGGTGCGGCCCGGTGGGTGGCGAGAACGCTCGTATCATCCATCATCTTGTGTTAATAAGGTGATGCGATGGAATGCTCTGCTCTCACTGCCACGGACTCGCCAACTCCCTCAATGGGTTCAAAGCTTTCGACTGTGGATTCACGGTAATAATAATAATAATAAAATATATATATATATATAATATATATATATAATTATGTTAAGCATTTATATGAGTATAAATACATGATAGATCAGATTTTAACGAAAGATCACATTAAATACATGCTTTTAAGGATTAGGCGAATAAATTTATGAAATTTCACCTGTGAAATCCTTTTAAAAATAACATAACATCATGAGGAACTTTCTCGGATGCCTCTACACTGATTATAGAGAGAGATCCTAACATATATTAATTAAATACAAAATAAAAGAGAGAGAATAATAAATATAAATTTTGAACTCATAATATATTTTATTATGATGATATATATTCTGAATTGGAAGACCATCATTAGAAAAGGATTTTAATTTTATATTAAACTCAAACATCGTTTTTGGCAAGCAAGTTTAGTTAGACTACAACACCCGAAAGAACCCAAATAAGATGATTAAATTTATGAGATTATTGATTATCCAATCAAAATATTTTTATTAAATATTATTAATAAAATTATAATAATTTTAAAGTAATTTAGAGGAACAAAATAAAAATAAAAATAAAAATAAATAAATCTTTCCATTTTAACTCACAACTTTTTGGAAAGAGATATTGTTTGATGTTTAGATGGGAGGTAAATGGGGAACTGTTGACTGCTCAGGACATTCTGTTGATTCATTGAAGAACAGGATTTCTAAGTCAATTCTATTGATCATGGTATTACGTTTGTGGTGAACAAAAGGTTCGTCTCAACTGCCGTTCAAAAGAGACGCAGAAGGAGAGAGAGAGAGGGAAGTCAACATGAACATGGATCGAAGAAGACATATCATTTTGCATGATTTCTTTCCCTAAAAAGACACATTTTTCTGAGGCCTACATAAACTGGTTGAATGACCTCCACAACTTCTTTCAATTGATTTACGTGCACAAGATGACTTTTGTCATCTTAATAATAATAATAATAATAATAATAATAATATATTTTATAAATTAATTTAACATCTTTATCTACCTTTGACATAGAATTAAATTTAAAAATATTACAGAAAACCTATGCAGCATCACATGATGATAATGTTCCAATGGAGGCAACCGAAAAGACGGGATGACTTGTGGAGACAGAAAGAGACCCCACTGTTGCTGTCGAGGGTCAAACAATTGAGACTGGACATGGGAAGAAGACAAAGCCTCTCAACTAATATTTTCTCAAGAAAGCTCCACTGTGCCCACATGCCTTCACCCAGATTTGTGTCTTTTCTTCTTATCTCTACTTTCTCAATTTACTAGTTGATAAAGTAGCAAAGTCCGTAGTAGTTGAGCTAGAAAATGCAGTTTGTCAAGGTTCTGCTTCCACAGTTTCTCCATCTGACACCACTACGTTTCCTTGACAATGTAATCTTCTTGATGGGGACGAACTTCATCGACTATTCTTGAAATTGACACAGTATTCGGTCAACGCCAAATAATTTCAATAACATTTCAAGGAAAATTCCATCTTACAATCTGAACTCGAGCTGTTCTTCTACAGTAACTATGAACACGAGGATGAGAAGATGCACCACGTCCACACACCAAAACACACAAAACCATTTCCTACATAACGAAATAGTAATTGTTCAATCATTTGATTTGATGTGCCAAGTTGCAATCTTCCTCGGCCATGGAGTCAAGCAACATGGATTAAGGAACGTTTGCACGAAGAACTCCGACATGCCATGTGTGGCAGCGCTGTCTCCACCGGCCGAGGTTGCGATAGGCATTATTCTAGCACTGCTCGTCATCTATGTCGAGCTCTCTCAACTTCCTCTTTCGCCGAACACCTTACAGGCATCATCGAGCGGTCGCATGCTCGGCAAAGCAATCATTGCCTGCACAATGTCATCTATTAAGTCCCGCAGCACGACCCGCTCAGTCTTCCTACGACGTCAACGTCCTCTAAGCGGAGCATGCCGGCCAAGCCGTCATCTTCACCTCCTGAACCACCACACGCTATTTACGTCGGACTCATGTAGAGGGGACTCATGTATACCTGATTTGGTTCCACAGGTCAAGTAACAAGCTTTTGCTTGTGGTGATGCAGCTTGGCCTGACTCCGCCTCTGAACATGGAGCAATGTATCTGAGGTCCCAGTACACTTTGCAGAGCCTCGTTCACCAAGTCAAACAGCAGCGCTTCAGGCCGTAAGGCCATGTCATCGCTTGTGGGACGATAGAAGACTTCCAGTATTTGCCGTATGCTTCTTCCTCTCTTCAAAGACCTGGTGTGAGATCGGCCTTGTTACTGCGCCCGACTTTGAGCTTGCTTGATCGGCAGAGACGGTCGTCTCTGGTTGTGAGGCTGCTCCGTGGCTGCCATTTTCGATCCACCATGCTCAGCTTGTTCCGACAGATGGATCTGCGCAGATACGAGCTGGAGTATTGGAGATACATAGCTAGCCATGCAAGAAGCTAAGGTGGGACTCTAAGCGTACGAAACCTATCTGCTTCAACCTGGAGCATCGGGAGCTCAGCGCTCAGAGATAAGCTGTAGTGTGGTACCCATGACCTCCAGCGGTGATACAGGACCCGGGCTATCTTGCCCAGAACTCGTCAGGAGAACCGCTGGACACTGATGGACTCTGGCACCTCTCTGTGAGTTCTCCTGAGGCAAAACAGTTCATGTTAAAACCTTTAATACTACTTTTCTGTAGAGCTTTTTATCACCGTACCGGCCTTTGTGTGATGCCAGCGCTGGTGATACGCAGGCGGTGCAGTTATGTTTCATCATGTTGAATCCACTCGCAGCTGGTTGTTCCTTGATCAGCTTCTGTCTTCTTCCCGAATAACTTTACCTTTAAGATTGAAGCTATGTTTTAGATTGGAAACTCTACCTTCAGGTCGAGGCCATCCTTTCTTTGGTTTCTGAGTTCTGAAAGGTTATGTTCAGATGCTTCATGCTTCCTGCGATCTGAGCTCCAGTTATAAGCGTTGTCCTCCGAAAGCAGCTTCCCAAAGGCTGTTCCGGACATGGTGCAGAAAATGATCTGATGAGGTTTCGTTGTGCCACACATTTCTCTCTCTTCTTTGAATTGATTCGATCAATAGCTTTCTTATCTTTCCAGTAGTCCACACTTTTCCCTTGATCTGGTATTGCCTTGTCTCTGATCAAGGAGAGCACCTGAGTCTCCAAGGAAAATATCATCTTTCAGGATGTTCTTCGATTTCCGCCGGACAGAACTTTCTTGTGTCTCTCTTCTGATTAATCCTGTGAATCAAGCGGCTGATCTGATGTCACCTTATCGATCTGTCTGACTCCAGATCGTGCCAGAGTCGTCCGTCCCAGTCACGCTCTCTCGTATATGTCTTGCCATGCCACGAGCAATTTGCTTTGGATCACTTGACCTTTCACTAACGGAGTCCCCATTCTGTTTCCTCTACCTTTTACCATTGAGAGTCTCATTTCTGAGCCTTTCCTTCCTCAATTTCGAGGAAATCGTCCATACTATATTCCTCTCTAACTCCTCAGGATGAGGCAGCTAACGATGACTCTTCATTATCATCACTTCTATCACAATTAGGCTTCAGAATCACTATTTGTGTCGGCGAACAAGTTCGTTCGTGTTGCCTATCGGCCTTAGTAACTGGAAAGTGTTCAGGACCATTAACTCTGCTCCCAAGCTTCATAGTCTTGCTGTTGCTGATCCTTGCAGCATTCACATCCCGTCTAGCTGGTGAAACCACCTCTTTGAGTTGTGTACGCTTCAAGTTTTTCTTGCTCTCCAGGATTCTTTGGTGCATGGGCTGGCGATCCTTCCCATCTCCAAGAACGTGACTCTCTTTGACCTTTGATGCTCCCATAACTTTGAAGCCTGCCACGCCAGGAAGTCCTTTTCTTGAACTCCTGCAGCAGCTCTTCCTGTGGATGTTCGCGTGGTTGTGGTCTTCTTTGTCTTTTTTTGTTTGTCTGGAGGAAGTAGAGCTACATGGAGTTCCGACCTGAACTGTTATCCATAGGCTTATTACTCATCTCCATTGCTTTTCTTGGATCTATCTACTCTATGTCTTTGACAGGAATCTTGGTACTGTTCGATGGTATCGATTCTATTCCCATCAGACGGGCAACCAGATTTGGTCCATGCATCAACTTCTTCATCGAGGTTCCATTGGGACATGGTTCGGCCTTGGTGAGTGCTGCTTCACCTGGAAAGAATACTGAAACCAAAAGTCATGAGGAATAGAAATTAAACATAGTGGAAATATGCAGTTTGCAGATACTGTTCCGCACAGAAAACTGGCAAGGGAACACCTGGACGAGGATCTATTCGATAGGCACAGAATTTGTATTCCTTGATATGCCCCATGGAGGAGTTATTAAGGAACTAAGTCTAAGAACAATCAGAGTAGTCCATGAATAACATCACATGATCGATGCTCTTAGATGTTACAGTTTGATATATGTAGTAAGGAATTTCAATACAAAAGCAGACATGAACAAAAAGTCTCTAATATTTTGACTTGAAAGTCTTGAGAATGCTGCTGAATCATGGAAGTAGGTAGCATATAAGAAACAGGTGTTGAAATCCTTATCCTATAATAAACTCATCTATTGCTTAAAGCAGATGTCAGCAGGACAGGGAAGCATTGTGCTGTATGAAAGTTCAAAATAATAGGCACCTCAATCTACGAATACAGTGATATATTCAAATAGAACTCACCCGGAATATCTTCAGAGACACAGTGATAACCTTCAGATTTGTCGATGGAAATATCAAGCCGTTCCGAGGAGTCAAAACCTACCAAATTGTCAACAAAGTATTTTAGATGAGCAAAGACAGTAGTGTTCTTTCTTGTAATTATATTACTTAATCTATTTCTTATGTTTCTTAAGAATAAGCAGAAATATTTATGATCCCTGAGATCCAAAAATCAAACTTTGCAGTAGAATTGCCGAGTGCAGTCATTATCATCAACATGTTTATGCTCCAATTTCTGAGAATTCCCAGTTCTGCTGAAATAAAAGTGCTTCTGATATTCCATCCATGGGGCCTGCATGCTTCCCAAACATGTGATCCTTGAGATTGATCAGGTCTTGATATCTACCTTGAAAACTGCCATTTCTAGATCAAAATCCCAAGATCACAGCTTGGTCAAAATCTTAATTCCGCCATGATCACTGACCAAATAACAAGAGATCAAGATGTTTATTAAAGTAACGAATAAAACAACTGAAAATATTTGACGGCAGGTGATTCATGATATGGATGGTACTTTGCAGATTACCTTATATACAGCAGACAGAAAATACCACCGAGGATATATGATTTCCTACAGATTCCATGTCCCAGACCATATTCACTCCTCGGCAGAGAAAGGGAGCTTGAAAGACAAGATGAAATTGATAGACGCAATCATGCACTTCCGCCACCAAATTCCATGAAAACTATCGACAGCAGAGGAGAATGTCACACATTAACTTCATGAGATCAGGGACAGATGAATTGCTTAAATCATCATGGATGACATTGAATCAAAAAAATACGAGATGGAAGAAACCAGCGGAAGTTGCGTGAAAATCTTATGAAATTTTGAGATGAAAAATAATCCCTATCTGTTCCTAAAAACATACTGGTAAAGTTCAATATTGCAATTAATGATTCATTAAACACAACTCTTGATCCCTTACAGGATGCATTTCAACCGAAGATCGTGTAAGCTACCAAATCATACTCCAGATTTGGCACAGAAACAACCGTGACAACTCGACAGAAATTGTCCCAAAATAACGGCAATAAAATGAATACCAGGGGTGCTGGCAGCTAAAATCCCGCAGTCCTGCAAGGTCAGACCTGTGCTTAGCAGAGAAAGCAAGGAATCGCTTGCTGTGATCCAGGTACCGGATTCCACGAGGTTCAAGCGGAGAGCAGAGGAGCCCTACCGAACGGGGACAGGAGAGGAAGATGGGAGAGAAGCCGGAAAACTGCTTAGAGGAGACCGCTGGGGATAAAGGGCAGCCGCGGGGTGAGCCGTTTCCTCGAGCGACCCGTTCCGTTGCTTTTCGCTCACCCATCGTTTCCACGGCGTTTCTCCGGACGATTCTGCTACAGCAGACGCGGGAAGGAGAGGTTCGTTGGACGTTGCTTTGTCGCGCGCTCCATTTAGCGCCATTTCTTCCGTCGTTTGGACGGATACCCTCCTTCGTTGCTTATTCTAAAAGCTTGTGATGACTGTGATTTTTATGTACCTCAAATAATCGATATTATTATTGTTATGTGTGATGTCAAACATATTGGAAAGATGTGCAAATAGTTGTTGTCGTCAGGGTTCATTTAACCATGTCAACAAAAAAATGACGGACAGAAAACACATAGTTAAAAAGTTACCTCTTTAGAATGATTGCAATTTATTTAGAATGTCTCTCATAAACAAGAAGGAACTATGTAATTCAGCTTTATAAACTTTAGAATTGAAAAATAAGTCCTAAAGATGAAGATGTGAGTACTGATCACCTACTCAGACATTTGTAAAGGCTAGCACCCTAGTTGAACTAAGAAACCCTCCTAAAGCAAGTGTGTGTGTGTGTGTGTGTGTGTTGAAAGGTTAGTTGGGAAATCTTATTCTCACCACTTCGAACTCTCTCAGCCTTACCGTCCTTAACTTTAAATTGGCATGCCGCAATATGTGATCAGTCCACTAAACTTTGATTAGGTTAGCAGATTGTGAAGTGCTTTCCATTGAATGGGCCCCGAGGATATCTTTGTTTACGTGAAGCCATGATGATGGCATGTGTTGCGCATTGGTCATATGTTCATGACGTTCCACGTTCCTCCTTGTGTCGACCTTTCTTTTAGGATCACACTAGCAGCAACAAATCACATGGCAGATTCGCATGATAAGCATTAAGGCATAATAACCGGATGCGGATTTTAGATGACCGGCCCGACGGAACGCCTGATCTGAGCCGGTTCGACTGGACTATCGCCATTGGGCTCCCTATTTAACGGGCTCCATAGGGTCAGGCCCGATGTGTCCTGGTGATAGCGGGGCGATTTAAGGATGCGATGGTTGAATTCGTTGCCTTCAGTCTCTCCTCGCCTCCGGCGATGATCTCAGGAGCGAGTTTGTTCCTTGCTTCGTCCAGACGATCGCTAAATCAAATCGAAGCGATCGATCAAGCGTAATACGCCTCGAGGGAGGTAAGTTCGCTGCGAAATCCTAACCCTAGTTGTTCCTCTTTATGGCTTGATTTATTATCGCAAAATCATTTTGTCTCGTCTAGGATTCTGTTCTTGCATTGTTCGTGACCCAAAAAGTATGTCGATTGAGTTCTGTTACTGCTCCCGGGATGGACATCTAGGGTTATCGTTCTTGGCACAAAGGGCGGTAATCAAAGAAAGATCCTTTCTTTTCTGGTAACAAAAGGTTCTTGTTTTCGGGCTGAATCCTCAACTAGAGACAGCAGGAAAACGTTAATTCGTTGGCACTTTGGATTACCTTCTGCCCTCTATAGGTCTCTCTGTGCAACCTTATCTATAACAACACTCTGAGGGACTTAAACCACAATGTTTTTGAAGGTTGAACAGCTTGGATATTGGAATGCTCTTCTCTGTATGTGATTGTTATCGACTTGTTGTGGAACTTAACGCCGCGGATCGGTGAGTTAGCACGACTAGGTTCCTCCGGTCCGAAGATGCAGTGGTCGCCCACACCCAGGATCTGAAGTGACGTATGAGGAACTGTCAGTCGAGGAGTACCTCAACGGTCTGCCACCACTTAGCTAGTTTTGCTCTGTCGTATAAGACCTCTTAATGCGTATCCACCGCGAAGGTCACCTCCCTAAAAACCTCCTACGGGTCCCTTAGAACTTACAAAGAGAAAAACGGGCAGAAAGCCGCCTCACTCGATCCACAAGCAATCATTTTAGTAAAACACTTTATGTACCAATACAAATTTACAAACAAACTTTATAATCTCTCGAACGGTAACACAACAGTGGTTCGTAACGATCTACTACAAACCGAATCTTCTACAAGTGCCCACATGACACAACATTTGTTTCAGGCTTCAGATCTAATTCACCAAAACTAAAGAAAATGGGACCGCTAGTTTAATACAAATTCTTCTTTATACGCTATGCGAAAGTATAAACAAAATCAGCATTACCTGATACATACATTAATATCAACACCCCGCATAATTTTGTCCGTAACAGTCTACCGAAGTTGGGTCTCGCATTGCTGCTCCTACCAAGAAAAGGTCAACGCCGAGAGGGGATTCCCAACTCGACCTCCTCGGAATTCTAAGTTAGTTAAAGATGGTATATAGGTGTTTCGAGGTGTCTTTCGGCCGGGCCAGAAGATTGCTTTATATACTTGTTTGTTCTCAGGGTCGACAATAATGAGGTTTGTTAATGATCTACTTTATACGCCTAGAGGCCAACCCATACTTTTCGCGACGCAAGACGTCGACTTTTCGCGACAAAATTTCTCCGCGACCACGTGACACCGCCTTACGCCATCAATGATGGTTCGAGGTAGGACAAAGGTCGCCTTGTATAGATCCGTCGCGACAAAATTTTAAGTTCCAGGTGCTTCGCCGGCTGCAGTACGCTTCACGCCGCCATGAGGGGAGGTTGCCGCCATTGCTATGCAAGTCGGCCAAAATATGCCATATCACAATCGACGAGTAGCTAAGCTTCCGCGAATGCTTTGGTGGTGACCTATGTAACATGCATATCCTGCTGGACTGCAGTTAAATATATCTTGCATGGATTAGTTCATAAGAAGAGAGAAAACAGAAAGAAGATATTTGTGCTGAAGTCATTAATCTTTTCGCATGGATGATGGATTGTGATGGTTTATATGGTGTGATAGCTCACTATTGGGTAACTGGGCTTAAGCTGCATGAAAGGCCATTTCTTTTGTTTTGGTCATTGGCTCTATAGGATTAGTTTGTATAAAAATGTCATGCATGGGCTTAAGAATTGAAACTTTGAGTGATCAAGAATGGAGATTTCCATCCTCATTTTATTAGGGCTAAGAATTGAAAATCTGTCTAATTATTAATTCTATTAGCACAAAGTTGCAGGTTGTTTGTTTACTTTTTTGCTTTAATTAATATCCTTACCTTTTTTATATGTTATGCAATTATTTGTTCGAGGTTTTACACATATCTCATGCTATATTAGGTTGTTGAATTCAAGGTTTTAATTTTGATATTAAATATTTTAAATTTCCAGATATATAGTTTGTGTTGAGTCAGTTCGTGTTGGTATCGGCCTGGTTTACAATCAAGTTTACTCATGTATCGCTTACTTGTGTATATATGAGTCTCAAATAAAGCTTGAAGAAAACTGAAAGTGCAATATTACCTAGTACAAGTCTTAACAAGAGCTACAAAATTAAAATCGAAAGTGTACCATCCGCTTTATTTCCTTGATTCACATAACGGGTAAGTTGTCAGGCCAATAATGCCATCTGGTACCAAATCACATCGATGATGTACTGCTCGGTTTTATCGCGATCCGCATTGTCAGAAGTTTAGACCGATAAATGTTGTATGTACCAAATCATTCTGGATGCATGCTATCTTCTTTTCTTTGGGATTAATAGTCAGGCAAAGCTCCATTGTAGCCATGAGGATTCCATTCTTCCTTCCCTTGACGTAGGCAATCTTACGCAACTTTTGGCTACTAATGATGAATGGATACCCTACATTGCAGTGAGCAGTGGGAGTGCTTGGGATGGCTCGAAGCGACCAAGGATGATGGAATAGCAGTTCCAGCAGGCAGTAGCTGCAGTAGTGGAAGCAGCATCATCTACAACTCTTCAATGTTCATCTGATTTGGATACATGTCATTTTGTTGCTGGTAAGCAGCATCATCTTCAACTGTGACAATTTGGATATCAGCCATTTGTTGCTGAGCTTTTTACAATGACAGCATGCTGGTGGACAAAAGGGTTGCTTATTGCAGGGCTTTGTTGTGTGGGTGAAACTCTACCAGCCCATTCCATCCTCCGGGTGAGCTCCTCTCATACCCATGCGTCCGGGGTGAGGAGGCGCCTATGCCCGGCCACCCATCATCCGGGGAGGTGAGGGAGCGCCTCTGCCTGACGACCCATCTTCTGAAGTGATGGCGCCTGTGCCCCGACCACCCGGTTCAGAATGAGACCCTCTGTGGTAACCTCCCTCACGGGGAGTTGAGGAGAGCCTCTGCCCAGCCACCCATCGTCCGAGGTTGAGGGCGCCTCTGCCGACCTCCCATCTTGCTTCTCACATGATGAGGGTAGCCTCTTGGGACACCCCATCTGGGAGTGAGGCGACTGCCCACATTCCATCCATCTGGGATGTAGTGGCGCCTCTGCTTGACCCACTCATCGTCTGGGAGTGAGGGTGAGTCTGCCTGACCCGCCCATGGATCTGGGAACTGGGGCGCCTCTGCTGACACCCAATCTGGGATTTGAGGCGCCCTTGCCCAGCCAACCCATCTGGGAGTAAGGAGTGCCTCTGCCCGGCCACCCTATGTATGTGACTGAAGCGGGCCTCTGCCCAGCCCACCCATCGTCCAGGAGGTGAGGAGCGCCTCTGCCCGGCCAGCCATCGTCCGGGAGGTGAGGAGCGCCCCGGCCTGACTACCCATCATCCTGGGAGTGAGGAGCACCTCTGCCCGGCCACCCCATCTGTGAGTGAGGCCGCCTCTGAC
>JAKGGE010002594.1:0-22030 GCA_023748175.1 Hoolock leuconedys
CTACCAGCCCATTCCATCCTCCGGGTGAGCTCCTCTCATACCCATGCGTCCGGGGTGAGGAGGCGCCTATGCCCGGCCACCCATCATCCGGGGAGGTGAGGGAGCGCCTCTGCCTGACGACCCATCTTCTGAAGTGATGGCGCCTGTGCCCCGACCACCCGGTTCAGAATGAGACCCTCTGTGGTAACCTCCCTCACGGGGAGTTGAGGAGAGCCTCTGCCCAGCCACCCATCGTCCGAGGTTGAGGGCGCCTCTGCCGACCTCCCATCTTGCTTCTCACATGATGAGGGTAGCCTCTTGGGACACCCCATCTGGGAGTGAGGCGACTGCCCACATTCCATCCATCTGGGATGTAGTGGCGCCTCTGCTTGACCCACTCATCGTCTGGGAGTGAGGGTGAGTCTGCCTGACCCGCCCATGGATCTGGGAACTGGGGCGCCTCTGCTGACACCCAATCTGGGATTTGAGGCGCCCTTGCCCAGCCAACCCATCTGGGAAGTGAGGAGTGCCTCTGCCCGGCCACCCTATGTATGTGACTGAAGCGGGCCTCTGCCCGCCCACCCATCGTCCAGGAGGTGAGGAGCGCCTCTGCCCGGCCAGCCATCGTCCGGGAGGTGAGGAGCGCCCCGGCCTGACTACCCATCATCCTGGGAGTGAGGAGCACCTCTGCCCGGCCACCCCATCTGTGAGTGAGGCCGCCTCTGACTGGCGCCCCATCACACAGGAGGCGAGGCCAGCTTCACTTGACCACTCATCGTCCAGGAAGGCAGAAGAGTGCCACTGCCCACCCACCCATCGTACGGGAGGTGAGGAGAGACTTTGTCCGGCCAGCCATCGTCCGGGAGGTCAGGAGCGCCTCGGCCTGGCGACCCATCATTTGGGAAGTGAGCAGCTCCTCAGCAGGGCTTACATCCTGTGAATTGAGGCGCCTCTGCCCGGCCGCCCGTCTACAGGAGGTGGCCTCTGCCCGTCCAACCATCATTGCAGAGGAAGTGAGGAGATCCCTCTGCCTGGCTACCCATGCGTCCGGAGGGTGAGGACAGCGTCTGCCCGGCCGCCCATCGTCCAGGAGGTGAGGGAGCGCCTCTGCCGAACCTCCCATCATCTGGGAGTGGGCGCCTCTGTCTGGCCACCCACACTCTGGGAGGTGAGGGCGCCCTCTGCCCGACCACCCACAGTCTGGGGAGTGAGGTGCCTCGACGGCCACCCATGGAGTCTGGGAAGTGAGGAGGGCATCTGCACGGCCTGTCGTCCGGGGAGGTGAGGAGAGCCTCTGCCCGGCCACCCATGCGTCCGAGAGGTGAGGCCCATCCTGCCCTGCCACCCATCGTCCGGGAGGTGAGGAACGCCTATGCCTGGCCACCCACCGTCTGGGAAGTGAAGAGCGCCTCTGCCACACACCCACAGTCTGGGAAGTGAGGGTCACCTCTGCCCGGCCACCCCATCTGGGAATTGAGCAGCGCCCTTGCCCACGTCTGGAGTGAGGGAGTGCCTCTGCCCGGCCACCCTATGTATTGGCGTGAAGAGTGCTTCTGCCTGGCCACCAACGTCAGGAGGTGAGGGGCGCCTCAGCCACACGACCACCCATCTGTAGTGAGGGAGGCGCCCTCTGGCGGCTGCCCCGTCTAGAGGAAGTGGGAGCCTCTGCCCGACCCAACCACCCGTCCGGGAGGTGGAGATCTGCCAGGCCACCCATCCTCCGAGGGAGATGAGGAGAGCCTCTGCCCGACCTCCCATAAGTCTGGGAGGTGAGAGCCTCTGCCTGGCCACCCACCATCTGGGAAGTGAGGCGCCTGCATGACCACCCATCGTCTGGGAAGTGAGAACAGCTCTACCTGTCCACACCATCTGGGTGAGGGCGCTGCCCGGCTGCCCGTCCTGGTAAGTGAGGGTACTCTCCCAGCCACCATACTCGCCAGGTAAGAGGGAGCCTCCTGCCTAGCCACCCAACGTCTGCAGGAAAGGAGGCGCCTCTACCCCAACCACCCCATCTGGGAGTGAGGGCTTATACCGGCCCCGTCTGGGAGGTGGTGGCGCCTCTGCCTGACCACTCGTGTCATCTGGGGAGTGAGGGATTGCCTCTGCCCGGCTACACATGTCCGGGGAGGTGAAGGCCTTCTGCCGCGACCAGCCATGCGTCCGACAGGTGATGGTAGCCTCTGCCTGTCCACCCTTATATATGGGATTGTGAAGACCTCCTGCCAGCCACCAGCATCTAGGAAGGGAGGGCGCGGCTGCCAGCCACCCATCTGGGAGTGAGCTGACTCTGACCACTCATCGTCTGGGAGTGAGTGCCTCTCTAGCTACACACATGGTCTGGGAGGTGAGCGTGCCTCTGCCCGGCCAGCCATTATCCGGGAGGTGATAGCGCCCTCTACTTACAGCTACCCATCATCATCTGGGAGGTGAGGAGCAGCTCTGCCAGCCACCCCATCGCTGAGTGAGGAGGCGCCTCTGCCACGGCCGTCCGTCTGGGGAAGTGGCGAGGCGCCCTCTGCCGGAGCTGCCGTCTGGGAGGTTGGGGAGTGCCTCTGCCTGGCCACCACTTGCGTCTGGGGCTGATGAGGCGTCGGCCGGACGACCATTATGGGGAGCCTCCGCCGGCCTACTCTTTGGTGACGCCGGCTTCCACCATCGTTCTGGGAGTTGAGGAGCACCTCTGCCCGGCCACCCATCCCCTCAGGGGAGGTGAGGGGCTCCTCTGCCCGGCCACCCATTATCCGAGAGGAGGAGGTTGAGGAGCGCCCTCTGCCCGTGCCCATCGTCGGGAGGGTGAGGGAGTGCCTGTGCTGGCTGACCCATCTTCTGGCAAGTGATGGCCTGTGCCCAGCCACGCCCGTCTGGGAGGTGAGGCGCCTCTTGCCCCTGGCCAGCAATCATGGGTTAGGGAGGCCTCTACCCGCAGCCACCCATAGATCCGGGGAGGTGAGGGAGGCGCTCTGCCGACCTCCCATGTGCCCTAAGTGGGGAGGCTCTGCCCGGGACACCCACGTCTGGGAGGTGAGGGCTCTGCTGGGCGCCCCCTTCTGGGAGGAGTGAGGGGAGGCCCTGCCCAGCCACCCCGTCTGGGGTGTGAAGAGAGCCTCTGTCCGCCCGTCAGGAAGTGAGGGCGCCTGCAGCCTCACAGTCACAGGAGAGTGAGTGCTGCCCCTCTGCCCGGCCACCCATCTTCAGGTGGGGAGAGCCTCTGCCCGGCCACCTTCTGGGTAGTAGGGTGCACTTCTGCCCGACCCATAACCTCTAGGATGCTTGAGGGGCACCGGCTCGGCCACCCACTCTCCTGGGAGATTGAGGGCGCCTGCCTTATTTTTTTAGGAGGCAGGGGAAGGCGCCTCTGCCCAGCCACCCTCTTCTGGGAGTGAGGAGACTCACGGGCCTTACGGTTTGGGAAGTGAGGGCGGCTCCTGTCAGGCAGCACCTCCAGGGAGGTGAGGTGCCTCTGCCCGGCCACACAAAATCTAGGAGGCGGGGGAGGGCTCACCCACCAACGTCTGGGAAGTGAGAGCGCCTCTGTCGGCCACCCATCTGTGGAAGTGAGGAGGCGCCTCTGGCAGGCTGCCCGTCTGGGAGTGGGGAGAGCCTCAGCCCGGCCCAGCCACGTCCGGGTGAGGAGATCCCTCTGCCAGACCACCCATCATCCAGGAGATGAGAGCCTGCCAACCTCCCATGCGTCAGGAAGTGAGGCGCCTCCTGCCTGGCCACCCACCGTCTGGGAGGTGAGGGCCTCTGCATGACCACCATGATCTGGGTGAAGACAGCTCACGTCCACACCATCTGGGATTGAGGGGGTACTCTGCTTTGCATTGCCCAGATCCTGAGTGAGGTGCCTCTCCGACCACCCTATGTATGTGTGAATTAGAGGCCTCTGCTGGCCACTAGCGTCTGGGAAGGGAGGGCGCCTCTTCCTGGCCACCCCATCTGGGAAGTGAGGCGCCTCTACACGGCCCCGCCCGTCTGGGAAGTGGTGGCACTCTGCCTGACCACTCATCATCAGTGAGGATTGCCTCTGCCCGGCTACAGTCCGGGGAGGTGAAAGGCGTAGCCTCTGCCACGACCAGCCATCGTCCGACAGGTGATGGCCTCTGCCTGCCACCCTATATATACTGGGAGTGAAGAGAGAGACTCTGCCCAGCCACCCAACACATCTAGGAAGGGAGGAGGCGCGCATGCCATTTTTTATCTGGGAAGTGAGAGCGACTCTACCCATGAAGCACCCATCTGGGAATTGAGTGGCGCCTCTGCCCGGCCACTCATGCGTCACCAGGAGTGAGGAGTGCTCTACCCACATTTCACACATGGTCTGGGGAGGTGAGCGGTGCCTCTGCGTGGCCGGTGTCCGGAGGTGGAGTGGCGCCTCTGCCACAGCTACCACCCATCATCTAGGAGGTGAGGCAGCTCACCCCAGCCACCATCTGTGTGAAGAGTGGGGAGGCGCCCTCTGCCCGGTAGCCCGTCAGGAGTGGCGAGCGCCTCTGCTGCAGGCACCCGTCTGGGAGGTTAAGGTGCACACTCTGCCTGGCAGCCCGTCTGGGACGTGAGGGCGTCTGGGCCGGGCCGACCATTATGGGAAGTGAGGGGAGGCCTCAGCGGCCTACTCTTGAATTGTGGGCGCCCTCTGCCCGGCCACCCCCTCGTCTGGGAAGTGAGGAGCACCTCTGCCGGCCACCCATCCTCCGGGAGGTGAGGAGCTCCTCTGCCAGCCAGCACCATTGTCGGGGAGGTGAGGGCAGCCTCTGCCCGGCCACCCATCATCATGGTGAGGGAATGCCTGTGCCTGACGACCCACATCTTCTGGCAAGTGTTAGGCGCCTGTACCCCAGCCACCCGTCTGGGAGTGAGGAGGCCTCTGCCTGGCCTCTGCTCCAGGAGTTGGGGAGAGCCTCACCTGGCACCCATAAGTCAGGTGAGGGAGGCACTTACTCACCCGACCTCCCATCTTCTACGAAGTGAGGAGCGCCTCTGCCCGGCCACCACACATCTGGAGTGAGGCACCTCTGCTGGGCCTTCTGGGAAGTGAGGAGGAGAGCCTCTGCGCCCGTCTGGGGTGTGAGAGAAGAGAACCTCTGTCCAGGCCTTGCGTCTGAGTAGGAAGGCGCCTCTGCCAGCCACCCTGATCTGGGAAGTGAGGTGCCTGCTGACCACCCATCTTCAGGGAGGTGAGGAGCGCCTCTGCCCAGCCACCCCTTCTGGGTAGTAGAGGTGCACTTCTGCCCGGCCACATAACCCTCTGGGATGTGAGGAGCACCTCTGGGCGCACTCTCTGGGAATTGAGGGAGCGCCTCTGCACAGCCACATACAAGTGAGGGCGCCTCTGCCCAGCCACCCATCTTCTGGGAGTGAGGGGCCTCACCGGACAGCCCACCGTTTGGGAGGCGGGGTGACTCTACCTGTCAGCAGCTGTCTCTGGGGAGTGAGGGAGTGCCTCTGCCCGGCCACTGAGATCTGGAGTGAGGGAGGACTCTGCGGCCCTTGAGCGTCTGGGAGGTGAGGAAGCGCCTCTGTCCGGCCACCCCCATCAGGGAGAATGGGGCGTCTGCCTCGGCGCCCTAGATCTGGGAAGTGAGGGAGGCACCTCCTGCCCAGCCACCCGTCTGGGAGGTGAGGAGGCGCCTGCAGGGCCACCCCATCTTTGGAAGTGAGGAGGCCTCTGCCATGCCACCAGATCACAAGTGAGAGCGCCTCTGCCCGGCCACCCCGTCTGGGAGGCGGGGAGAGCCCCTCTGCATGGCGCTGCCCGTCTGGAGGTGGTGCCTCTGCCGGCCACCCAATATGTGGGGTGGGGGGCCTCAGCCCGGCCACTCAGCCTTCTGGGAAGTGGGGCGCCTCTGCCCGACAGGTCTGGGGAGTTGAGGGAGCGCTTCTGCGTCAGCCTGTCGATCTGGGAGGTAGGTAGAGCCTCTGCCGATACCACATCCTCGGGAGGTCTAAGGCTCCTCTGCCGCCGCTAGATCGAGAGGGTGAGGGAGGGCCTCTGCCCGGCCACCCATCATCGGAGGTGGGGAGGGCCTCTGCCTGACCCATCATCTCTGTGGAGTGTGAGGGCTGTGCCCGGCCAGGCCATCCAGGGGCTGGGGAGCGCCTCTGCGGGCGACCTGTCTGGGATGTGAGGCGCCTCTGCCGGACAACCATCGTCCAGGAGGTGAGGCACTTCCTCTGCCCGACCTCCCAGCTCTTCACAGTGAGGGAGGCAGCTCTGCCGGACACCCCATCTGGGAAGTGAGGGGCTTTCTGCTCAGCACCCCATCTTGGAGGCTGAGGAGAGCCTCTGCCCAGCCACCCACACCATCAGGGGCGTGAGGAAGCCTGCTCCTGCCCATGGTCTGGGAGTACGGGAGGCCTCTGCCCACGGCCACCCATCTTAGATTGAAGGCACCTTGCCCAGCCCGTCTGGGAGGTGAGAAGTGCCTCTGTATTGGCTATATGTGGGGTGAAGAGGGTCTGCCCATTTTAAAGATCTGGGGTGGGGAGGCCTCTGCCCGGCCCGTAGATCTGGAGTGGGGTGCTGCCTCTGTACAGCACCAGCGTCTGGGTGGGGGGCCTCTGCCCGACCCCCCGCATTTACAGGAGTTGGGGCATCTCGACCCGTGCACCCATCATCTGGGAAGTGAGGAGGGAGCCTCTGCCACGGCCACCCATAGATCGGCGGGAGGTGAGGGAGGCCTCTGCGGCACCCTTCTGCATCCGGGGTGGGAAGGCTCTGCCAGACCACCCATCGTCCGGGAGGGGAGGGCCATGCAGCACCCATGGTCAGGGAGGCAGGGGAGGAGGCGCTGCCCGGCGGCCAGTCTGGGGAGTGTGAAGAGAGCATCTGTCCGGCTGCCCCGTCTGGGAAGTGAGGAGGCGCCCCTCTGCCGGCCAGCCACAGTCTGGGAGTGGGGTGCCCCTCTGCGCGGCCACCACATCTTCCGGGAGGTGAAGCCTGCCCGGCAACTTGCATTTCGGGAGGTGAGGCACTCTTCCAGGCCACCCCTTCAGGAAGTGATGTGCACTTCTGCCCATTTTTTGTCTAGGAAGTGAGGGGAGGCGGCGCCTCGGCACCGGCCACTCTCTGGGAAGTGAGGACGCTCTGCCGTCCACCACACGTCTAGGGAGAGTGAGGGCGCGCGTCTACCCGGCCACCCATGTCTAGAGGGAAGTGAGGAGGGACTCTGCACAGCCTCCTGTCCGGGAGGTGAGAGCCTCTGCCCGGTGGCACCCGCCCGTCCGGGGTGGGAGCACCTCTACCCGGGACATAGCGTCTGGGAAGTGAGGAGGCCTCTGCACTGCGGCCCGTCCGTCCTGTCCAGGGATGTCGCCTGGCCTGCTTGCGCCCCTTCTGAGGAGGTGTGAAGAGAAACCTCTGTCCCTCCCGCCCTGTCTGGGAAGTGAGGAGAAACTCTGCGGCCACCCCACAGTCTTGGAAGTGAGAGGTGTGCCCCTGCCGGGCCCATCGTCAGGAGGGAGTGAGGACAGCTTCTGCCCAGGTCAACCACCATCATCCGGGAGGTGAGGCCCCTCTTTGTGCAGGCGTCTGGGAGTAAGGGTGCTGCACCCCATCTGGGGTGGGCAGCGTCTCACCCAAACTACCTCTCGTCTGGGAAGTGAGGGAGGCGCCTCTGCCCGGCTTACCCGTAAGGGGAAGTGAGGCGGCCTCTGCCAGGCCACCCATCTTGGAGGTGGGAGGCCTGTGCCCAGTCACTTACCATCCAGGAGTGGGGGCCTCTGCCGTGCCCATCCTCTGGGAGGTGGGGGCGCCTCCTTGACCACCCATCTTGGATTGAAGGGCGCCTTGCCCGTCTTGGAGGTCGGGAAGTTACTCTGCCGGTCCAACCTATAGATGAAGAAAAGGTCCTCCTCCCAGCCACCCAAAATCTAGGAGTGAGAGCGCCTCTACCCAGCTCCCACTTTACGTCTGGGAAGTGAGGAGTGCCTGCCTGGCCACCCACCGTCTGGGAGGTGAGGCGCCTCTGCCCCGACCCCCACCATCTGGGGGGGGGTTGGGCGCCTCGGCCCGGAAGCCACCCATCATCTGGGAAGTGGGGAGGAGGAGGGAGCCTCTGCGGCTGTTGTCCGGGAGGGTGAGGAGGAGCCTCTGCCCAGCCACCCATGGAATCCGGGAGGTGGGGAGGAGCCTCTGCCAGACCACCTCGTCCGGAGGAGGCCATCTGCCCGGCCACCCTTCGTCGGGGAGGTGAGGCGCCTCTGCCGGCCCGGCAGGTCTCTGGGGTGTGTGTGAAGAGGGGAGGCATCTGTCCGGCCCGTCTGCAGAGTGGGGCTCTGCGGGCAGCCACACGGTCTCTGGGAGTGGGGTGCCCCTCTGCCCGGCACTTATCTTCCGGAGGTGGCTCTGGCAGCAGCCCCCCATTTTCGGGAGGTGGGTTGCCTCTTCCGGGCACCTTCTGGGGAGTGATGCACTTCTGCCCGGCCACACACACAGTCTAGGAGGTGAGGGGCGCCTGGGCTCAGCCACCACTGTCTGGGAGTGGACCGCCTCTGCCGGCCACCCACCGCTCCTGGGGAGTGAGGCCGTCCAGCCCGACCACCCTTGAGTCTGGGAGGTGAGGGAGGGCCTCTGCACCAGCCTCCCATCACGTCCGGGAGGTGAGGGAGAGCCTCTGCCAGGAGGCACCCATGCGTCCAGGAGGTGAGCCCTCACCCGGACTAGCGTCTGGGAGTGAGGGCGCCTCTGCTCGGCGTCCCGTCTGAAGGCAGGGATGTGCGCCTCTGCCGGCCAGCCCCTTCACAAGTGTGAAGAGAACCTCTGTCCCTCCGCCCTGTCACAGGAGGCAGAAGACGCCTCAGCCGGCCACCCACAGTCTTGATGAGTTGTGCCCCTGGGGCACTTGCTCGTGCGTCCGGAAGGTGGAGACCGCCTGCCAGTCAGCCCATGCGTCCGAGGTGAGAGCCCCTCTGCCCGACCACTGCGAGCGTCTGGAAATAAGGAGTGCACTGCCGCCCATCTGGGAGGTGAGTGGCGTCTCTGCCCAGCTGCCTCGTCTGGGGGGAGTGGGAGGCACTCTGCCTCAGCCACCCGTATGGGAGGCGGGGCGCCTGCACCCAGGTAGCCACCCCATCTTGAGTAGGGGCACCAGCCCACACCCACCATCAGGAAGTGAGGCCTCTGCAGGCTTCACCCATGATCTGGGAAGTGAGGAGCGACTCTGCCCGGCCACCCCCATCTTGGAATTGAAGAGCACCCTTGCCTTGCCTCTGGGAGAGTGAGATGCCTCTGCCCGGCCAATATATATGGGAGTGAAGAAAGGTCTCTGCCACGGCCACCCAAAATCTGGGTAGGAGGCCCTCTGCGGCTGCCAGATCCTGGGAAATGAGGGTACCTCTGCCACAGCCCACCCCGTCTGGGGGGGGAGGTGAGGCGCCTCCGCGACCCCCCACCATCTGGGGGGTTGAGGGTAGCCTGTTGACCCACTTATGTCTGGGAGTGAGGGCCTCTGCCCGGCCACCCATCGTCGGGGTGGGGAGGGGCGGTACCCGTCGGTCAAGGAGGAGTGGGAGAGCCTCTGCCAGGCCACCCATGCGTCCGGGAGGGGGAGCCCTTCTGCCAGCCACCATAGGTCCCGAGGAGGTGAGGAGGCCTCTGCCTGACCACCCACCGTCTGCAGGAGTGAGGCTCCTCTGCCCGGCCACCATAATCTACAAGTGAGGGAGTGCTCTGCCCGGGCCACCCATGGTCAGGGAGGTGAGGTGCCTCTGCCCGGCACCCAACATCTGGGGTGGGAGGCCTGCTCCGCCTCGTCTGGGAAGAGGCGGAGCACCTTGGCAGCCGCCCCTTCTGGGGTGTGAGAGAGGCTGTCCCCTCCGCCCAGTCCTCTACAGAGTGAGAGCGCCTCTGCTAGCCCTCCCACAGTCTCAGAGTGAGGTGCTTACCTCTGCCAGGCCACTTAGATCCGGGGAGGTTAGGAGCACCTCTGCCCGGCCACCCGGCGTCTGGGGACGTGGGAGCACCTCTGCCCTGCCACCCCATCAGGAGGTGGGTGGCGTCTCTGTCTACGGCAGCCCCTGGGTGAGGCGAGGCGCCCTCACCCCACCACCCATCGTCTGGGGTGGGGAGGGCTGTCACGGACTACATTTTTGGGAAGTGAGGAGGAGCGCCTCTGCCTGTCCCGCGCTTAGTCTGGGAAGGGAGGGAGTGCCTCTGCCCCGGCCGCCCAGCGTCTGGGAGGTGGGAGCGCCTCTGCCGTGCCCACCTTCTGGGAAGTGGGCCAGCGTCTGCCCGACCACCCATCATCCTGTGAGAGGAGGGCACCACCCGGGCACCCGACTTCTGAAGATGAGGCCTCCTGTCCACCCATTGTCTGGGAGTGAGGAGTGCTTCTGCCAGCCCGCAAATCTGGGAGTGGGGAGGGCCCACTGCCGGCCACACCCAATGTCTGCCCACAGGAGTGAGGGAGGCCTCTGCATTTTTTATCTAGGGGAGTTAGTAGCGCCTCTGCCCGGCTACCCGTCCTGGGGAGGTGAGGGCTGCCCATCACCCAGGCCATCCATCTTTGGAGTGAGGATAGCCTCTACCCCAGTATGGGAGGTGGGGAGAGCTGCCTGACCACCCCATGCGTCTGGAATTGAGGGAGGCCTCGACTGACCACCCCATCTGGGGGGGGTGGAAGGCCCTTGCTTACATTGCAGCTAGCGGAGTGAGAGTGCCTCTGCCCGGCCAGCCTCCTTGCCAGGGGTGAGAAGGCCTCTGCCCGGCCACCCAGAAGTCACGCAGGAAGTCAGGGCGGCTCGGCTGCGTCTGAAGAGTGAGGCTTCTGCCCGGCCACCCATCGTCCGGGGAGTGAGGAGGCCTCTGCCCGACCTCCATGCGTCTGGGTGAGGGCGCCTCTGCCTGGCCTTTGTTGGTGCAGGTGTGCTCTATCATGCTTGTCAGGTATCTCCTGCATCCATCAGACCTCCATCCTTTTCTCAAATCCAGGAGACTCACTCCTATCCTGCCCTTATCCACCGGGGCGACCTCACCAATCTCCATGAGTCTTTAACGTCTGGTGATCGCCTGCTGATGCCGCCATCTGGCGTGATATCCAGTACACCATCTACAAGACTGGCGGCGCCTGCCAATCATCTAAATAAATCAGATTTCACTGACCACTTCTGCCGCCTTGCATGATAACCATCCATGGTAATCGGCCGGGCGCACGTTTTGGGGTGAGGGGCTGCCGCGTAAAAGCGTGCGGGGAGTGAGGGAATTTGCGCCGCGCGCATTTTTTGCAAGATCTGGGAAGTGAGGCCTCTGCCGGTGACCCAGCGTCTGGGGAAGTGAGGCCTCTGCCACGGCCCACCCCGTCTGGGAGTGAGGTGGGTGTCTGCCGGCCACCTCGTCTGGGAGTGAGGAAGCGCCTCTGCCCGGCCGCCAGATCTGGGGTGAGGGATCGGCTTCTGCCAGGGCCATGATCTTTGGAGGTGAGGGGAGGGCCTCTTTCGTGCCACCCGTCTGCAAGTGAGGGGCCCTTCTGCATGAGGGAAGCCACCATCTGGGAAGTGAGGAGCTCCTCACCCGGACCATAGTCTGGGAGGGGTGCCTCTGCTGGCCACCCGTCGTCGGGGATGTGGGAGAGCCTCTGCCCCGACCACCCATGCGTCCGGGAGGTGAGGGAGGCCGCCTCTACCCGGACACCCAACGTCTGGGAAGTGAGGAGCGCCTCTGCTCGGCCATCCCGTCTGGGAAGGGATGAGATGTCTCGGCCCGGCCGCCCCTTCTGGGGTGTGAAGAGAGCCTCTGTCCCTCCAGCCCTCTCTGTCTGGGAAGTGAGGAGCGCCTCTGCCGGCCACCCACAGTCTTGGGAGTGAGGTCGCCCCTGCCCGAGGCGCCCACATGGGTCGGGAGGAGTGAGACTTTGCTTCTGCCCGGTCAACCACATGCGTCAGGGAGGTGAGAGCCCACCTCTGCCCGGCCACAGGCTGAGAGGTGCCTCTGCTGCCACCCCATCTGGGAGGTAGGTGGTCTCTGCCCAGCTGCCTCGTCTGGGAAGGGGCGCCTCTGCAGCCACCGTATGGGAGTGAGGAGCCCTCTGCCGGAGCCACCCAGGTGGGGAGCTCTGCCCGGCCACCCACCATCAGGGTGAGGCTCTGCCCCGACCACCCATCATTGGGAGTGAGGGCCTCTGCCGACCACCCATCTTGGGGAATTGAAGAGGCACTGCCAGCCGCCCACGTCTAGAGTGAGATACCTCTGCCCGTAGCCAACCATATATGGGGTGAAGGTCTCTCCCGTACCGTCTGGGGTGGGGTGCCTCTGCCCGGCCCGTCTGGGATGAGGTGCCTCTGCCTGGCCACCGTCTGGGTTAGGAGCGCCTCTGCCGGCCCATCACAGAGTTGCGCCCTGACCGGCCACCCACATCATCTGGGAGTAGGGGAGGGCCTCTGCACAGCCACCCTTCGTCCGAGTGAGGAGGAGCCCTCACCCAGCCACTTGTAGATCGAGAAGGAGGGCGGGAGGCTCTGCCAGACCACCCATCGTCCGGGAGGCCACATCTGCCCGACCACCCATCATCTGGGAGGCTGAGGAGGCCTCTGCCCGACCTCCTTAGATCTACAGAGTGAGGGGCGCTCTGCCTGGCACTAGCGTCTGGGAGTGAGGTCACGACTCTGCCCAGCTCCCCACCATCTGGGAATTCAGGAGGCGCCTCTGCCTTTGCGCCCCATCTGGGAGTCAGGAGTGCCTTTGCCCCGACCACCCTATATAATATGGGATTGAAGAGGGCCTCTTGTGACCACTTAGCATCTGGGAAGGGAGGGTACCTCTTCACATTACACTTTGTCTGGGAGGAGTAGGCCTCTGCCTGGCCACCCACTGTCTGGGAAGTGGGGATGCCTCTGTCACGGCCACCCACTTCTAGGAAGTGGGGAGGCGCATCTGCCCGACCACCCATGGAGTCTGGGATTTGAGAGGGCTCACCCGGCACACCTGGTTTAGAGTGAGGCGCCTCTCTGTCCGCTTAGGTCTGGAAGTGAGGAGGAGGCCTCTGCCCGGCCACACTGCGGAATCTGGGAGTGAGGGAGGACCTGCCCGGCCACTTAGCGTCCCGGGTGAGAGCCTCTGCCCGGCCGCCCCATCTGGGAAGTGATGAGTGTCTCTGCCGGCGCCCGCGTCTGGAGTGAGGCGCCCTCTGCCGGCCACCCGTCTAGGAGGTGAGGAGCGCCTCTGCCCGGACAACCCGTCTGGAAATTCAAGGCGCCCTTGCCCAGCCCGCCGCGTCTGGGGGTGGTGGTGCCTCTGCCTGGGCAGAGCTTCTTATATGGGGTGAAGGGGCTGCTTGACCCACCCAAAGTCTGGGAGTCAGGGGCGACTCTGCCGGCCAGCCCCATCTGGAAGTGAGGAGGGGCTTTTTCTACCCGGCCACCGCTCTTCCGGGGAGGTGAGGGGACCCTGTCCGACCTCCCATCGTCTGGGAGGTGAGGAGCGCCTCTTCCTGGCCACCCCACCGTCTGGGAGGTGAGGAGGCCTCTGCCAGACCGCACGTCCTGGGGTGAGGGGCGCCTGAGCCCGGCCTCCCATGGTCTGGGAGTGAGGGAGGGCCTCTGCACAGCCACCAATCGTACGGTAGGTGAGGAGAGCCTCTGCGCGGCCACCCACATCGCGTCCGGGAGGGGTAGCCCATCTGCCCTGCCACCCATGCGTCGGGAGGTGAGGCCTCTGCGAACTCCACCCATCTTTGGAGAGGTGAGGGAGCGCCTCTGCCTTTTCCACACAACGTCTGGGAGTGAGGAGCAGCCCTGCCCACAGCCGCATCATCTGGGAGGTGAGGGTGCACTCTGCCAGACAAACAATCTGAGAGTGGGGAGGCGCCTCACTGGCCGCCCGTCACAAGTGAGGAGTGCCTCTGCCCAGCACTATAGGAGTGAAAGGGAGCCTCTGGCCACCCCAACGTCTGGGAAGGGAGGGCGCTCTGCCCGGCCGCAATATATGGGGGTGAACAGGGCCTCTCTTGACCCACTTAGCGTCTGGGAAGGGAGGTAGCCTCTGCCGTACCCATCTGGGATGTGAGGGCCTCTGCCCGGCTGCCCGTCTGTGAAGTGAGTAACGCCTCTACCCACGTCTCAGCTCCTTCTAGGGAATTGAGGAGTGCCTCTCCCTGGCAACACACACATGGTCCGGGGAGGTGAGGAGTCTCTGCCAGGCAGCCATTTGTCACGGGAGGTGTGGCCCTCTGCCTGGCCCGGCATCATCTGGGGTGAGGGGCAGGCTCTGCCGAGACCACCCCATCTGTGTGAGTGAGGGCCGCCCTCTGCCCGGCCACCCGATCTGGGAGAGTGTGTGGCGCCTTTGCCCGGCCTGCCCGTCTGGGAGGTGGGGAGGGGAGCCTCTGCCTGGCTGCCCCATCTCACAGAGTGAGGGTATGTCTCTGCCACGGGCGACCCATCTCTGGGAGGTGAGGAGGGGCCTCTGCCCGGCCTAGTCATAGGTTGTGGAGCGCCTCTGCTTACCCATGCGTCTGGAGAGTGAGGGCTGCCAGGCAGCGTCTGGCCCGAGTGAGGGAGGCCTTCTGCCGATAGGAGTGAGTGCCTCTGCCACCCTATGTATGGGGTGAAGCCGGAGCCCTCTGCCGGCCACTTCCTCTCAGTGTGGAAGGCCTCTGCCCGTCTGGGAATAGAGGAGCGCTTCTGTCCGGCCACTCATCCTCTGGGAAGTGAGTAGGGCCTCTGCACTCCACCCATCATCAGGAGGTGAGGCGCCTCTGCCGACCTCCCATGGTGGAGAATGAGGGCCTCGCCTGGCCGCACCCACCCATCCTGGGGGTTGAGGAGCACCTCTGCCCGACCACCCGCAATCCTGGGAGGGTGAGGGCGCCTGACCCACCCCACTTGATCACAAGTGGGGAGGCCTCTGCACGGCCACCCCATCTGCGTCTGGGAGGTGAGGAGAGCCTCTGCCAGCCACCCCTTAGATCCAGGGAGGAGGTGAGGGGCGCCTCTGCCCGACCTCCCGACTTTCACCTCTGAGGTGAGGGCCTCTGCCACCCCATCTGGGGAAGTGAGCAGCGCCTCTGCCGGCCACCCCATCTGTGGCGAGACAGCCTCTGCCGGGCTTTGATCTGGGGCAGAAGGCCTCTCAGGCGCCCCTGATCATGGGAGTGAGACACCTCTGCCGTGCACCCACAGTCCTGGGAGTAGAAGGGCCTCTGCCGGCGCACCTAGCGTCTGGGAGGGAGGCGCTATCTGACCGTGCCCCCATCTGGGAGGGGCGCCTCTGCACGGCCACCCATTTGTCCGGGTGGTGACTCACTGTGACCCATCATCTGGGAGGTGGGCAGCTCTGCTGGGGCCACCCCATCCTGTGAAGTGGGAGGCGCCTCTACCCGGCCACCCCGTCTGGGAGGTGGCCTTTACCCGGCCACCCGTCTGGGAGGGTGGGAGGAGCATCTGCCTGGCCCGTCTGGGGAGTAGGGGCGTCTCTGCGGGCGACCCATCTGGGAGGTGAGGGAGGGCCACTGCCAGTAGCCTGAATCCCTACTCAGAATTATGGAGGCGCCTCTGCAGCCTGCTCGTCTGGAAGTGAAGGAGCCTTCTACCAAACAGATCTTTGGGGGAGGCAGGGAGGCCTCTGCCCACGGCCACCCGTGCAGAGTGAGGAGTGCCTCTGCCCGGCCACCCCTGTATGGGGTGAAGCGGGCCTGCCCGACCATGACTCTGGCAGGAGTGGTGCCTCTGCCGGGCAGCCCGTCTTCAGGACAGGGGCTTCTGTCCAGCCCTCATCCCTCCTGAGGGAAGTGAGTACGGACCTCTGCCCGCCCACCATCATCCAGGAGGTGAGGCACCCTCTACTCCCGACCTCATCCTTCGGGGAAATGAGGGAGCGCCTCTGTTGTGCCCCTGGGGGTGGGTGCCTCAGCCCGACCACCCATAGATCTGGGGAGGGGCCTCTGCCGCGTTGCACATGGGTCTGGGAGGTGAGGAGGCCTCTGCCCGGCCGCGCCCCTTCATCCAGGGAGGTGGGGAGGCCTTCTGCCTGACCTCCCATTTCTCCCCAGAGCCAGGGGTGCCTCTGCCCGGACACCCCATCTGGGGAGAGTGAGCAGCGCCTCTGTACTCATTCCCTCCCCATCTGGCAGTGAGGAGGCCTCTGCCGGCCCGTCTGGGGTGTGGAGAGGAGCCTCTCCAGGCCATGAGTCTGGGGAGGTGAGGGGCACTCTACTGACTGCACAGTCTGGGAGGTGAAGGGGCTCTGGGCCATCTGAAGGGAGGGAGCACCTCTGGCATTACCCATCTAGGAGAGTGGAGTGCCCTCTACCCAGCCACCATTATCCAGGAGGTGAGCCTCTCTACGACCTCCCATCTTCTACAGGTGGGGAGGCAGCCTCTGCCTGGCCGTGCCAGAGGTGGGGGGCTCTGCCGGGACCTAGGTGTCTGGGAGGTGAGTAAGCATGCCAGCCTTGTGCGGGGCAGGAGCTCTGCCCGTGCCATAGATCTTTGAGTGAGGGCGTTTGCCCCACATGTGTCTGGCAGAGTGAGGAGAGCCTCACCCGGCCCCTTGTCTGGGAGTGAGTGTCTCTGCCCTGTCACATATCATGCAGGTGGGGGCAGCACCTCACCCAGTACCCATCCCTCAAGGAGGCTGGGGAGGAGCTCCTCTGCAGGGCTCACCCCATCGTCCCGAGGGGTGAGGAGGACTCTGCTGACCCACCATCATCTGGGGAGGCGCCCTCACCTGAGTAGACATTTCTGGGAGAGTGATGGTAGCCTGTGCCCCAGTCTGGAGTAGTGAGCCCTCTTCACGGCCCAGCCTCATTCCCAGGAGTTGGGAGGCCTCTGCCCATTTTTATATGATCAGGAGGTGAGAGGCGCCTCTGCCCATGCTCCCATTTTCTAGGCCAGGAGCGCCACTGCACCGGGACGCCCCATCTGGGAAGTACAGGGGTACTCTGCTGTGCATGCCCATCTGGGAGGCAGGGAGGAGCCTCTGCCCGGCAGTCTGGGGTGTGAAGAACTCTATCCGTCAGTGAGGAGGCTTTCTGCAGCCACCCCACAGTGGGAGTGAGGTGCCCCTCTTGGCCACCCATCGGGAGGTGAGGGAGGCGCCCTCTGCCCGGCCCCACCCCTTCTGGGAAGTGAGTGCTTCTGCCGGCCCTGGCATTGTCTATGGGGGCGGAGGACCTCACCCAGGACACCCTGTTTAGGATGAGGCATCCTGTCCACGCTTCATCTTGGGAAGTGAGGTGCCTCTGCTGAAATCTAGGAAGTGAGGAGCCTCTGCCCATTTTACAAAATCTGTTTGGGAGTAAGGGGAGGTTTCTGCTTGACCACCCAGCGTCTGGAGAGAGGTGAGGGCCTCTGCTTGCATGCACCCACATCTAAGTGGTATGTCCTCTGCTTGATAGAGGAGTGAAAGGGATCCCAGCCTCTGCATTTTATCTGGGAGGCGAGGGCCTCTGCCGGACACCCATGAAATTAAAAGCACCCATGGCCTTTAGTCCTAGAAGGAGAGTACTCACTGTGTCATGGGAGTGGCAGAGGTATACTTGGCCACTTTCCAGGTGAGCAGGCGCCCCATCTGGGGAGTAGGGGAGGAAGCTTCTGGCCCCATGTCCATGAGGTGGGGAGGAGCCTCTGCCCAGACCTCCATAGATCTGGGAGGTGAGGGCGCCTCTGCTTGGCCACCCACATCTGGGAGTTGGGGGGAGCTCCATAGGCGGCTCCTTGATCTGGGGAAGTGAGGGAGGAGAGGGAGCCTCTGCAGCCTGTCTTCCAGGGGTGGAGTAGACCTCTACTTGCGGCCTGTAAATCCGGGGGAGGAGTAGCCCATCTGCCCTGCACCCACAGATCCGGGAGGTGGGGAGGCTCTGCCCGAACTCCCACCCATCTTTTGGAGGCAGGGGCCTCTGCCTTGCGCGCCACCAGCATCTGGGAGGTGGGAGCCGGCCTGCCTGTCCACCCATATTAGGTAGGGGTGGGCTCTGCCCTGACGTATCCTAGGAGGTGGGGAGGCGCCTCTACCCCGGCCGCCCGTCTAGAGTGAGGTACCCTCTACCCAGCCACCTATAGATGGGAGTGAGGGCCTCTGCCCAGCCCCAACGTCTGGGAGGGCGCCTCTGCCTGGCCACCCCATCTGGGATGTGAGGAAGCTCACTGCGTCTGTAGCCAGAGTGAGTGGCGCCTCTGCCCGGCTCACTCCTTCGTGGGGTGGGGAGTTGCCTCTCCCTAGCTACACGCAGTCAGGAGGTGAGATTCTCTGCAGCCATTATCAGAGGTGATGGCCTCTGCCTGACAGCATTATCATCCCCAGGAGTGAGAGCAGCTCCACTGCCGACCTATCTACCAAGTGAGGCGCCTCACCCAGCCACCCCCGTGCAGGAAGTGACAGGCCTTTGCCCGGCCACCCCGTCTGGGAGGTGGGGAGAGCATCTGCCTGGCCGCCCCATCTGGGAGGCGGGAGGCGTCTGCACGGATGGGCCCCATCTGGGAAGTGAGGAGGGCACACTTGGCACTAGTCAGGAATTGTGGAGGGCGCCTCTGCAGCCACCCCATCTATCCGACAGAGAAGTAGGGGCTGCCTTTGGCCCAGAGCCGTCTTTGAGAGTGAGGAGAATCTGCGGCTGCCCGTGCTGGGAGGTGAGGGGAGTGCCTCTGCCCGGCCACACCCGATATATGGGAGTGAAGCGGGCCTCTGCAGCCACACCCAGCCTCTCAGGAAGTGTGGGCTGCGGGCTACCCCGTCTACTCTGAGGTGGAGCACTTCTGTCAGCCTCATCCTCCTAGGAAGTGGCCAGACTCTGCACGCCCACCCTCATCAGGAGGTGAGGAGCGCACTCTTCCGGCCTCCATGTCAGGGAAATGGGGAGAGCCTCTGCCCTGTGAGCCACCCCACCATCAGGAGGTGAGGGTGCCTCGGCCCGACACTTGTCTGGGAGTGGGGAGACTCTGCGCGACCACCCATGTCTGGGGTGAGGAGGCTCTGCCCTTCACCCCTTCATCCAGGGAGGTGAGGGAGGCGCCTCTGCCCGACCCCCTCCCCATTTTTCCTGAGGTGAGGTGCCTCTGCTGGACGCCCCATCTAGAAGGTGACAGCGCCACTGCCAGCCACCCATCTGGCAGGAGAGCCTCTGCCCAGGCGCCCGATCTGGGGTGTGAGAGAGGCAACCTCTCTCGAGCCGCCCGTCACAGTGAGGGAGCACCTCCTGCCGACGCACCCACAGTCTGGGAAGTGAAGAGGGGCCTCTACCCGGCCACCCAGCGATCCTGGGAAGGGAGGAGCACCTCCTGACCGGCCACCCCATCCCCAGGGAAGTGGAGTGCCTCTGCCAGCCACCCAGTATCCGGGAAGTGAGGGAGGCCTCACACACACATTCCATCTTCTCTGAGAAGTGAGAGAGCCTCTGCCTGGCCGCCCGTCTGCAGATGAGGCCTCTGCCCGGTTCAGTGTCTGGGAGTGGTGGCTCTTTGCTGTCTCTGGGCAGGGTGTGGGCCTCTGCCCCGACACCCATAGATCTTTGGGGAGGTGAGGTTTTGCCTTTGCACCAGCCAGTCTGTGTGTGGCGGGAGTGGGGAGGCTACTGCCCATTTGCGTCTGGGAGTGAGGGGTATCTCTGCTTGCATCACATATCATCTGAGATTGAGGCACCTCTGCCCGGCCACCCACATCCTGCCTCCAGTGAGGAGCTCTCGCAGGCCACCCACTCAGTCCGGGGTGAGGGAGGGCCCCTCTGCCTGGCTTTTGTGTCCGGAGGTGTGAGGGAAAAGCTGCTCTGCCTGATGAACCATTTTCTGGGAAGTGATGAGCGCCTGTGCCCGGCCACCCCGTCTGGGAAGTGATGAGCCCCTCTTCACGGCCAACCATTCTACGGGAGTTGAGGAGAGCCTCTGCCCGGCCACCCTTCGTCCGGGAGGTGAGGAGCGCCTCTGCCCATCCTCCCATTTTCTACAAAGTGAGGAGGCGCCACCTGGACACCCCATCTGGGAAGAGGAGTGCCTCTGCTCGGCCGCCCATCTATGAGGCGAGGAAACTCTGCCAGCCCCGTCTGGGGTGTGAAGAGCCTCTGTCCGGCCGCCCCGTCTGGGAAGTGAGGAGCATCTCGGCCGGCCACCCACACAGTCTGGGAAGTGAGGTACCCCTCTGCCCGGCCACCCATCGTCCGAGGAGGTGAGGAGCGCCTCTGCCGGCCACCCCTTCTGGGAAGTGAGGTGCGCTTCTGCCCGGCCACACAACGTCTGGGAAGTGAGGAGGGCCTCTACCCGGACACCCACCATTTGGGAAGTGAGGAGCGACTCTACCTGTCCACGCTTCGTCTGGGAAGTGAGTACCTCTGCCCGGCCACCCAAAGAAATCTGGGAAGGAGAGCCTCTGCCAAAGCCACTACAAAATCTGAGAAGTGAGGGGCCTCTGACCGACCACCCAGCACCTGGAAAGTGAGGAGAGCCTCTGCGGCCACCCTGTCTGGAAGTGGTAGTGTCTCTGCCGGCCGCCCGCGTCTGGGATGTGAGGCGCCTCTGCCGGCCACCCCGTCTGGGGAAGCGAGGCCCTGCCGGACACCCCATCTGGAAATTCAAGAGCGCCCTTGCCCGTCTGGGAAGTGAGAAGTGCCTCTGCCTGGCCAACGCTATATATGGGAGGGTGAAGGCCTCTGCCCAGCCACCCAAAGTCACAGGAGATGGAGCGGCGTAGCCCATCTGGGAAGTGAGAGGAGGAGAGCTTCTGCGGCCACCCACATCGTCCAGGAGGTGAGGAGGCCTCTTCACGACCTCCATCGTCTGAGAAGTGAGGGCGCCTCTGCCTGGCCACCCACCGTCTGGGAGGTGAGCGCCTCTGCCGAACCACCGGTCTGGGAGGTGTGAGGGCGCCCGGCCCGGCCTCCCATCGTCTGGGAAGTGAGGAGGCATCTGCGGCCACCCATGCGTCCGGGAGTGAGGAGAGCCTCTGCCGGCCACCCAGCGTCGTCCGGAGGTAGCCCAGCCTGCCCTGCACCTTCATCCGGGTGAGGAGAGCCTCTGACCAGCCCGCCTTCTGGGAAGTGAGTTGGCTTCTGCCCGGCCACTGGCGTCTGGGAAGTGAGGAGGGCCTCTACGTGGACACCCACCATTTGGGAAGTGAGGGCGACTCTGCCTGTCACGCTTAAATGCCAGGAAGTGAGGTGCTTCTGCCAGCCACAGAAAATCTGGGAAGTGAGGAGAGCCTCGCCCGGCCACCCAGAGTCTGGGAAGTGAAAGCGCCCGACCTCCCACCATCTGGGAGGTAGTAGCGTCTCTACCCGGCCACCTTCGTCTGGGAAGTGAGGAGAGGGCCTCTGCGGCCACCCTATGGAAGTGAAAGAGGGATATAGCAGCGTACTAGCGTCGGGATGTGAGGCGCCTCTGCCCGGCCACCCCATTTTGGGTAGTGAGGAGGCCTCTGTCCGCCACCCGGTCTGAGAGTGAGTAGCACTCTGCCCGGCCATATCGTCATGGTGAGTGCCTCTGCCCGGCTACACACGTGAGGGGAGGAGCACCTCTGCCCGGCGAGCCATCGTCGGAAGAGTGATGAAGCGCCTGCTGGGCAGGCCATCATCTGGGAAGTCAGGGCACCTGCCCGGCCACCCCATCTGTGAAGTGAGGCGCCTCTGCCCGGCCGCCCCGTCTGAGAAGTGAGAGCGCCTCTGCCAGGCCACCCTGTCTGGGAAGTGGGGAGAACCTCTGCCTGGCCGTACCGTCTGGGAAGTGAGGAGCGCCTCTGACCGGCCCGCCTTGTCTGGGAATTGTGGAGAGGCGCCTCTGCCAGCATCCATCGTCTGGGAATGAGGAGGGCCTCACCCATCCACCCCTTCTTTGGAAGTGAGGAGCACCCCTCTGCCCAGCTGCCCGTCTGGGAAGTGAGGAAGCGCCTCTACCACAACCACCACATCATCTGGGACGTGGGAGGCCTCTGCCCGACCACTATCCTGGAACTGCAGGAGGCAGCCTCTGCCCAACCCGCCCCGTCTGCGAGTGAAAAGGAGCCTTTCTCTTGGCGATCACCCATCGTCTGGGAGGGTGAGGGGAGCCTCTGCCCAGCCACCACCCATCGTCTGGAAGGTGAGGGAACCTCTGCCCGGCCACCCATGGAGTCTGGGGTGAGGGAGTGCCTCTGGAG
>JAKGGE010000071.1:0-21494 GCA_023748175.1 Hoolock leuconedys
ACCCATCCACCCCTTCTTTGGAAGTGAGGAGCGCCTCTGCCGGCCACCCAGTCTGGGAAGTGAGGAGCGCCTCTGCCCGACCACCCATCGTCTGGGAGGTGAGGGAGCCTCTGCCCAGCCACCACCCATCGTCTGGGAAGTGAGGAGAGCCTCTGCCCGGCCACCAATCGTCTGGGAAGTGAGGGAGGCCTCTGCCCGGCCACCCATCGTCTGGGAAGTGAGGAGCACCTCTGCCCGGCCACCCACGTCTGGGAGGTGAGGGAGGCCTCTGCCCGGCCACCCATCGTCTGGGAAGTGAGGAGAGCCTCTGCCCGGCCACCCCGTCTGGGAAGTGGGAGTGCCTCTGCCAGCCACCCATCGTCTGGGAGGTGAGGAGAGCCTCTGCCCGGCCACCCATCGTCTGGGAGTGAGGAGCGCCTCTGCCTGGCTTCCCATCGTCTGGGAAGTGAGGGCGCCTCTGCCCGGCCACCCACCGTCTGGGAGGTGTGGAGCACCTCTGCCCGGCCACCCATCATGCGGGAAGCGAGGAGAGCCTCTGCCCGGCCACCCATCGTCCGGGAAGTGAGGGGCGCCTCTGCCCGGCCACCCCATCTGGGAGGGAGAGGCCTCTGCCCGGCCACCCACGCTGGGAGGTGAGGTGCCTCTGCGCGGCCACCCATCATCCGGGAGGTGAGGAGAGCCTCTGCCCGACCATCCATGCGTCTGGGAGGTGAGGGAGGGGCCTCTGCCCAGCCACCCATCATCTGGGAGGTGAGGAGCACCTCTGCCCGGCCACCCATGCGTCTGGGAGGTGAGGAGCACCTCTGCCCGGCCAACCATGCGTCTGGGAGGTGAGGTGCCTCTGCCCGGCCACCCATCGTCTGGGAAGTGAGGGCGCCTCTGCCCGGCCACCCATCGTCTGGGAGGTGAGGAGCACCTCTGCCCGGCCACCCATCGTCTGGGAGGTGAGGGAGCGCCTCTACCTGTCTTCCCATTGTCAGGGGAGGTGAGGAGAGCCTCTGCCCAGCCACCCATCATCTGGGAGGGAGGAGGCGCCTCTGCCCGGCCACCCAACATCTGGGAGGTGAGGGAGGCCTCTGCCCGGCCACCCATCGTCTGGGAAGTGAGGACGCCTCTGCCTGGCCACCCAACCTCTGGGAAGTGAGGCGCCTCTGCCCGGCCACCCATCATCTGGGAAGTGAGGAGAGCCTCTGCCCGACCTCCCATCGTCTGGGAATTGAGGAGCGCCTCTGCCTGGCCACCCAACCTCTGGGAAGTGAGGAGCGCCTCGGGCCGTCCACTCACCGTCTGGGAGGTGAGGAGGGCCTCTGCCTGGCCACCCAACATCTGGGAAGGGAGGAGCGCCTCTGCCCAGCCACCCATCGTCTGGGAGGTGAGGAGAGCCTCTGCCCGGCCACCCACCATCTGGGAGGTGAGGAGGCGCCTCTGCCCAGCCACCATCTGGGAAGTGAGGAGCGCCTCTGCCCGGCCACCCATATCGTCTGGGAAGTGAGGAGCGCCTCTGCGCGGCCCGCCACCTCTGGGATTGAGGGCGCCTCTGCCCGGCCACCCACTGTCTGGGAGTGAGGAGCGCCTCTGCCTTACCACCCATCATCTGGGAAGTGAGGAGCCCTCTGCCCGGCCACCCATCTCTGGGAAGTGAGGAGCGCCTCTGCCCGCCACACCATCTGGGAAGTGAGGAGCGCCTCTGCCCGGCCGCCCCGTCTGGGAAGTGAAGAGGGGCCTCAGCCCGGCCACCAACTATCTGGGAAGTGAGGCGCCTCTGCCCGGCCACCAAAATCTGGGAGGTGAGGAGGGGCCTCTGCCCAGCCAATCCGTCTGGGAATGAGGAGCGCCATGGCCCGGCCACCCAATCTCTGGGAAGTGAGGAGCGCCTCTGCCGGCCACCCGTCGTCTGGGAAGTGAGGAGTCCTCTGCCCGACCACCACCACTGGGAAGTGAGGAGCGCCTCTGCCCGGCCACCCACGTCTGGGAGGTGAGGGAGCGCCTCTGCCCAGCCACCCATCGTCTGGGAAGTGAGGAGCGCCTCTGCACGGCCACCCATCGTATGGGAAGTGAGGAGAGCCTCAGCCCGGCCACCCATCGTCTGGGAAGTGAGGAGGGCCTCTGCCCGGCCACCCATCGTCTGGGAGGTGAGGAGAGCCTCTGCCCGGCCACCCAACGTCTGGGATGTGAGGAGCGCCTCTGCCCGGCCACCCATCGTCTGGGAAGTGAGGAGAGCCTCTGCCCGGCCACCCATGCGTCTGGGAAGTGAGGCGCCTCTGCCCGACCACCCATGCGTCTGGGAGGTGAGGGAGGCGCCTCTGCCAAGCCACACCATCTGGGAAGTGAGGAGAGCCTCTGCCCGGCCACCCAACGTCTGGGAGGTGAGGAGACCTCTGCCCGCCCACCCATCGCCTGGGAAGTGAGGCCTCTGCCCGGCCACCCGTCTGGGAAGTGAGGCGCCTCTGCCCGGCCACCCAACGTCTGGGAGGTGAGGGAGGCGCCTCTGCCCGGCCACCCATCGTCTGGGAAGTGAGGAGAGCCTCTGCCCGGCCACCCATCGCCTGGGAGGTGAGGAGTGCCTCTGCCCGGCCACCCATCATCTTGGAAGTGAGGAGTGCCTCTGCCCGGCCACCCATCGTCTGGGAGGTGAGGAGGGCCTCTGCCCGGCCACCCATGCGTCTGGGAAGTGAGGTGCCTCTGCCCGACCACCCATCGTCTGGGAGGTGAGGAGTGCCCTTGCCCAGCCACCTCGTCTGGGAAGTGAGGAGTGCCTCTGCGTGACTACCCATCGTCTGGGAGGTGAGGGGACTCTGCCCGGCCACCCATCGTCTGGGAGGTGAGGGGAGCCTCTGCCCGGCCACCCATCATCTGGGAGGTGAGGTGCCTCTGCCCGGCCACCCATGCGTCTGGGAGGTGAGGAGAGCCTCTGGCCCAGCCACCCAAACTCTGGGAAGTGAGGAGGCGCCTCTGCCCGGCCACCTACCGTCTGGTAGGTGAGGTGGGCCTCTGCCCGGCCACCCATCGTCCGGGAAGTGAGGAGTGCTTCTGCCCGGCCACCCACATTCTGGGAGGTGAGGTGCGCCTCTGCCCGGCCACCCATCATCTGGGAAGTGAGGAGCGCCTCTGCCCGGCCACCCATCATCTGGGAGGTGAGGAGTGCCTCTGCCCGGCCACCCAAACTCTGGGAAGTGAGGAGGGCACCTGCCCGGCCACCCAACGTCTGGGAAGTGAGGAGCGCCTCTGCGCGGCCCCTCATCGTCTGGGAATTGAGGAGTGCCTTTGCCCGGTCATCCAACTTCTGGGAGGTGAGGAGAGCCTCTGCCCGGACACGCATCGTCCGGGAGGTGAGGAGGACATCTGCACGGCTACCAATTGCCTGGGAGGTGAGGAACCCATCTGCCCGGACACCCAACATCTGGGAAGTGAGGAGCGCCTCTACATGTCCACCCCTCGTCTGGGGAGTGAGGAGGGCCTCTGCCAGGCCGCCGCGAGTGGAAGTGAGGAGTGCTTCTGCCCGGCCACCCACACTCTGGGAAGTGAGGAGGGCCTCTGCCCGGCCACCCAACGTCTGGGAAGTGAGGAGGCTTCTGCCCGAACACCCACTGTCTGGGAAGTGAGGAGAGCCTCTGCCCGGCCACCCATAATCCGGGAGGTGAGGAGGGCCTCTGCACGGCTACCCATCATCTGGGAAGTGAGGAGGGCTTCTGCTCGGCCAACCATCGTCTGGGAATTGAGGAGTGCCTCTGCCCGGCCACCCAAACTTCCGGGAGGTGGGGAGGAGCCTCTGCCCGGCCACCCATCGTCCGGGGGGTGAGGAGCGCTTCTGCCCGAACACCCAACTTCTGGGAAGTGAGGAGCGCCTCTACCTGTCCATCCATCGTCTGGGAAGTGAGGAGCGCCTCTGCCCGGCCAACCACTATCTGGGACGTGAAGAGTCCTCTGCCCGACCACCCATCGTCTGGGAAGTGAGGAGTGCCTCTGCCCGGCCACCCAACGTCCTGGAAGTAAGGAGCGCCTCTCCCCAGCCGCCCCATCTGGGAAGTGTGGAGAGCTTCTGTGTGACTACCCATCGTCTGGGAGGTGAGGGGAGCCTCTGCACGGCCACCCATCGTCTGGGAGTTGAGGTGCGCCTCTGCCAGGCCCATCACCATCTGTGATCTGAGGAGCGCCTCTACCTGGCCACCCATCGTCTGGGACGTGAGGAGCGCCTCTGCCCGGCCCATCACCATCTGGGATCTGAGGAGCGCCTCTGCCCGGCCGCCCCGTCTGGGAAGTGAGGAGCGCCTCGGCCCGGCCACCCAACAAGTGGGATGTGAGGAGGGCCTCAGCCCGGCCACGAAATATCTGGGAAGTGATATGCAACTCTGCCCGGCCACCAAACTTCTGGAAGGTGAGGAGGGCCTCGGCCCGACCAACCATCGTCTGGGAAGTGAGGAGTGCCTCTGCCCGGCCACCCATCATCTGGGAAGTGAGGAGCGCCTCTGCTCGGCCAGCCACGTCCGGGAAAGGAGGAGCGCCTCTGCCCGGTCTTCCCGTCTAGTGTGTGAAGAGCGCCTCTGTCCGGCTGCCCCTTCTGGGAAGTGAGGAGAGCCTCTGCCGGCAAACCACAGTCTGGGAAGGGAGGTGCGCCTCTGCCAGGCCACCCATCGTCCGGGAGGTGAGGAGCGACTCTGCCCAGCCACCCATCTCTGGGGGGTGAGGAGCGCCTCTGCCCTGCCACCCATCATCTGGGATGTGAGGAGCGCCTCTGCCCGGCCTACCATCGTCTGGGAAGTGAGGAGCGCCTCTGCCCGGCCACCCGTCTGGGAAGTGAGGAGCACCTCTGCCCGTCCACCCATTGTCTGGGAAGTGAGGAGCGCCTCTGCCCGGTCACCACTTCTGGGAAGTGAGCAGCGCTTCTGCCCGGCCACACACCGTCTGGGAAGTGAGGAAAGCCTCGGCTAGGCCACCCACTCTCTGGGAAGTGAAGAGCGCCTCTGCCCGCCACCCACCTGCTGGGAGGTGAGGGGCGCCTCCGCCAGACCACCCATCATCTGGGAAGTGAGGAGGGCCTCTGCCCGGACACCCACATTCTGGGAAGTGAGGAGCGCCTCTACCTGTCTTCCCAGTCTGGGAAGTGAGGAGGGCCTCTGCCCGGCCACACATCGTCCGGGAGGTGAGGAGCGCTTCTGCCCGAACACCCACTGTCTGGGAAGTGAGGAGAGCCTCTGCCCGGCCACCCATAATCCGGGAGGTGAGGAGGTCATCTGCATGGCTACCAATTGCCTGGGAGGTGAGGAACGCATCTGCCCGGAACCCCAACTTCTGGGAAGTGAGGAGCGCCTCTACATGTCCACCCCATCTGGGAAGTGAGGAGCGCCTCTGCCCGCCACCCCGTCTGGGAAGTGAGGAGGCGCCTCTGCCCGACCACCCATCGTCTGGGAAGTGAGGCGCCTCTGCCTGACGACCCATTATCAGGGAAGTGAGGAGAGCCTCTGCCCGGCCACCCATCGTCTGGGAAGAGAGGAGGGCCTCTGCCCGTCCACCCAACGTCTGGAAGGTGAGGGGAACCTCTGCCCGGCCACCCATCGTCTGGGAGGTGAGGAGTGCCTCTGCCAGGCCCATCACCATCTGGGTTCTGAGGAGCGCCTCTGCCCGGTCGCCCCGTCTGGGAAGTGAGGAGCGACACTACATGGCCACCCATCGTCTGGGACATGAGGAGCGCTTCTGCCCGGCCACCCACCGTCTGGGAAGTGAGGAGCGCCTCTGCCTTACCACCCATCGTCTGGGAAGTGAGGAGGGCCTCTGCCCAGCCACAGCATCTGGGAAGTGAGAAGCGCCTCTGCCGGGCCGCCCCTTCTGGGAAGTGAAGAGCCCTTCTGCCCGGCCACCCATCGTCTGGGAGGTGAGGAGAGCCTCTGCCCGGCCACCCATGCGTCTGGGAGGTGAGGGAGGCCTCTGCCCGGCCACCCACCGTCTGGGAGGTGGGGAGGGCCTCTGCCCGACCACCCATGGTCTGGGAGGTGAGGCGCCTCTGCCCGGCCACCCATGCGTCTGGGAGGTGAGGGCGCCTCTGCCCGGCCCATCACCATCTGGGTTCTGAGGAGCGCCTCTGCCCGGCCACCCATCGTCTGGGAAGTGAGGAGCACCTCTGCCAGGCCCATCACCATCTGGGTTCTGAGGAGCGCCTCTGCCCGGCCGCCCAGTCTGGGAAGTGAGGCGCCTCTGCCCAGCCACAGCATCTGGGAAGTGAGGCGCCTCTGCCAGGCCCATCACCATCTGGGTTCTGAGGGCGCCTCTGCCCGGCCACCCATCGTCTGGAAGGTGAGGAGGGCCTCTGCCCGGCCACCCATCGTCTGGAAGGTGAGGGGAGCCTCTGCCCGGCCACCCATCTGGGAGGTGAGGAGAGCCTCTGCCCGGCCACCCACCGTCTGGGAGTGAGGAGAGCCTCTGCCCGACCACCCATCGTCTGGGAAGTGAGGAGCGCCTCTGCCTTACCACCCATCGTCTGGGAAGTGAGGAGAGCCTCTGCCCGGCCACCCATCATCTGGGAGGTGAGGAGGCCTCTGCCCAGCCACCCATCATCTGGGAAGTGAGGAGCACCTCTGCCCGACCACCCATCGTCTGGGAAGTGAGGAGCACCTCTGCCCGGCCACCCCGTCTGTGAGGTGAGGAATGCGTCTGCCCGGCAAACCCATTGTCCGGGATGTGAGGAGAGCCTCAGCCCGGCCACCCATCGTCTGGGAAGAGAGGAGGGCCTCTGCCTGCAACCAACCTTCTGGGAAGTGAGGGGCGCCTCTGCCTGGCCGCCCGTCTGGGAAGTGAGGAGCGCCTCTGCCCGGCCGCCCACTATCTGGGACGTTAGAGGCGCCTCTGCCCGGCCACCAAACGTCTGGAAGGTGAGGAGGGCCTCGGTCCGGTCACCCATCGTCTGGGATGTGAGTACCGCCTCTGCCCGGCCACCCATTTTCTGGGAGGTGAAGAGTCCTCTGCCCGACCACCCATCGTCTGGGAAGTGAGGAGCGCCTCTGCCTGGCCACCCCATGTCCTGGAAGTGAGGAGCACCTCTCCCCGGCCGCACAACCACTGGGAGGTGAGGAGGGCTTCAGCCGGGCCACCAACTATCTGGGAAGTTATAGGCGACTCTGCCCAGCCACCAACTTTCTGGCAGGTGAGGAGGGCCTCGGCCAGGCCAACCATCGTCTGGGAAGTGAGGAGTGCCTCTGCCCGGCCAACCATCGTCTGGGAAGTGAGGAGTGCCTCTGCCCGGCCAACCATCGTCTGGGAAGTGAGGAGTGCCTCTGGCCAGCCACCCATCATCTGGGAAGTGAGGTGCCTCTGCCAGGCCCCTCATCGTCTGGGAAGTGAGGAGCGCCTCTGCCCGGCCACCCCATCTGGGAAGTGAGGAGTGCCTCTGCCCGTCCACCCATCGTCTGGGAAGTGAGGAGCGCCTCTGCCCGGCCACCCATTGTCTGGGAAGTGAGGAGAGCCTCTGCCCGGCCACCCATCGTCTGGGAAGTGAGGGCGCCTCTGCCCGGCCACCCACCATCTGGGAAGATGAGGAGGGCCTCTGCCCGGCCAGCCCATCGTCTGGGAAGTGAGGAGGGCCTCTGCCCGACCTCCCATCGTCTGGGAGGTGAGGAGGGCCTCTGCCCAGCCACCCATCGACGGGGAGGTGAGGAGAGCCTCTGCCCGACCTCCCATCGTCTGGGGTGAGGGCGCCTCTGCCTGGCCACCCAACATCTGGGAAGGGAGGAGCGCCTCTGCCAGACCACCCACCTTCTGGGTGGTGTGGATGGCCTCGGCCCGGCCAACCATCGTCTGGGAAGTGAGGAGAGCCTCTGTCCGGCCACCCATCGTCTGGGAAGTGAGGAGGGCCTCTGCTCGGCCACCCAGCGTCTGGGAAATGAAGAGCGCCTCTGCGCGGCCACCCATTGTGTGGGAAGTGAGGCGCCTCTGCCCGGCCACCCACCATCTGGGAGGTGAGGAGCACCTCTGCCCGTCCACTCCGTCTGGGAGGTGAGGAGCGCCTCTGCCCGACGACCCAACGTCTGGGAACAGAGGGGGGCCTCTGCCCGTCCACCCCTACTTTGAAGTGAGGAACGCCTCTGCCCGGCCACCCAACGTCCTGGAAGTGAGGAGCGCCTCTGCCCAGCCTCCCCGTCTGGGAAGTGAAGAGCCCTTCTGCGCGACCACCCACACTGTCTGGGAAGTGAAGAGCCCTTCTGCGCGACCACCCATCGTCTGGGAGGTGAGGAGGCCTCTGCCCGGCCACCCATCGTCTGGGAGGTGAGGAGCACCTCTGCCTTACCACCCATCATCTGGGAAGTGAGGCGCCTCTGCCCAGCCACACCATCTGGGAGGTGAGGGCGCCTCTGCCCGACCACCAACCATCTGGGAAGTGAGGAGGCGCCTCTGCCCGGCCACCAACATTCTGGAAGGTGAGGAGGGCCTTGGCCCGGCCAACCATCGTCTGGGATGTGTGAGGGCGCCTCTGCCCGGCCACCCATCGTCTGGGAGGTGAGGAGCCTCTGCCAGCCACCCATCGTCTGGGAAGTGAGGAGCCCTCTGCCCGGCCACCCAACATCTGGGAGGTGAGGAGGCCTCTGCCCAGCCACCCATCGTCTGGGAAGTGAGGAGGGCCTCTGCCCGGCCACCCACTGTCTGGGAAGTGAGGAGAGCCTCTGCCCGACCACCCATCGTCTGGGAGGTGAGGCGCCTCTGCCCGGCCACCCGTCTGGGAGGTGAGGGCGCCTCTGGACGGCCACCCAACGTCTGGGAGGTGAGGAGGGCCTCAGCTCGGCCACCCACTATCTGGGACGTGAGAGGAGCCTCTGCCCGGCCACCAACCGTCTGGAAGGTGAGGAGGGCCTCCGTCCAGTCACCCATCGTCTGGGATGTGAGGACCGCCTCTGCCCAGCCACCCGTTTTCTGGGAGGGGAAGTGTCCTCTGCCCGACCGCCCATCATCTGGGAAGTGAGGAGCGCCTCTACCCAGCCGCCCCGTCTGGGAAGTGAGGAGTGCCTCTGCGCGACCACCCATCGTCTGGGAGGTGAGGGGAGCCTCTGCCCGGCCACCCATTTTCTGGGAGGTGAGGAGCGCCTCTGCCTGGCCCATCACCATATGGGTTCTGAGGAGCGCCTCTGCTCGGCCGCCCCGTCTGGGAAGTGAGGAGCGACTCTACCTGGCCACCCATCGTCTGGGAAGTGAGGAGCGCCTCTGCCCAGCCACCCACCGTCTGGGAAGTGAGGAGCGCCTCTGCTTTACCACCCATCATCTGGGAAATGAGGAGGGCCTCTGCCCAGCCACCCATGGGTCTGGGAGGTGGCCTCTGCCCGGCCACCCATTGTCTGGGAGGTGAGGAGCGCCTCTGCCCGGCCAACCACCGTCTGGGAAGGGAGGAGCGCCTCTGCCCGGCCACCCATCGCCTGGGAAGTGAGGCGCCTCTGCCCGGCCACCCATGCGTCTGGGAAGTGAGGAGTGCCTCTGCCCGGCCACCCATCGTCTGGGAGGTGAGGAGAGCCTCTGCCCGGCCACCCATCATCTGGGAAGTGAGGGAGCAGCCACTGCCAAGCCACCCAGGTCGTCTGGGAGGTGAGGAGAGCCTCTGCCCAGCCACCCATCATCTGGGAAGTGAGGCGCCTCTGCCCGACCAACCATCGTCTGGGAGGTGAGGAGCGCCTCTGCCCGGCCAACCATCGTCTGGGAGGTGAGGATCGCCTCTGCCCGGACACCCATCGTCTGGGAGGTGAGGGAGCACCTCTGCCCGGCCACCCATGCGTCTGGGAGGTGAGGGGAGCCTCTGCCCGGCCACCCATCATCTGGGAGGAGGGAGGCGCCTCTGCCCGGCCACCCATCATCTGGGAAGTGAGGCGCCTCTGCCCGGCCACCCATCATCTGGGAGGTGAGGCGCCTCTGCCCGGCCACCCATCGTCTGGGAGGTGAGGAGAGCCTCTGCCCGACCACCCATGGAGTCTGGGGTGAGCGCCTATGCCCAGCCACCCATAATCAGGGAGGTGAGGGCGCCTCTGCCCGGCCAACCATGCGTCTGGGAGGTGAGGTGCCTCTGCCCGGCCAACCATCATCTGGGAAGTGAGGAGTGCCTCTGCCCGGCCACCCCATCTGGGAGGTGAGGCGCCTCTGCCCGGCCAACCATGCGTCTGGGAGGTGAGGCGCCTCTGCCCGGCCACCCCATCTGGGAAGTGAAGAGAGCCTCTGCCCGGCCACCCACATTCTGGGAAGTGAGGAGAGCATCTACCTGTCTTCCCATTGTCTGGGATGTGAGGAGTGCCTCTGCCCGGCCACCCAAACTCTGGGAAGTGAGGGAGGCGCCTCTGCCCGGCCCCTCATCGTCTGGGGTGAGGGAGTGCCTCTGCCCGACCACCCATCGTCTGGGAAGTGAGGAGCGCCTCTGCCCGGCCCCTCATCGTCCGGGAGGTGAGGAGTGCTCTGCCCAACACCCATTGTCTGGGAAGTGAGGAGAGCCTCTGCCCGGCCACCCATAATCCGGGAGGTGAGGAGGGCATCTGCACGGCTACCAATTGCCTGGGAGGTGAGGAGTGCCTCTGCCCGGCCACCCCATCTGGGAAGTGAGTACAGTCTCTGCCCGGCTGCCTTGTCTGGGAAGTGAGGAGCGCCTCTGCCCGGCCCCTCATCGTCTGGGGTGAGGAGTGCCTCTGCCCGGCCACCCATCGTCTGGGAGGTGAGGAGAGCCTCTGCCCGGCCACCCATTGTCTGGGGTGAGGGAGCGACTCTGCCCGGCCACCCATCGTCTTGGATGTTAGGAGTGCTTCTGCCCGGCCGCCCCATCTGGGAAGTGAGGAGCACCTCTGCCCGGCCACCCATCGTATGGGGTGAGGGAGTGCCTCTGCCCGGCCACCCATCGTCTGGGAGGTGAGGAGGGCCTCTGCCCGGCCACCCATCATCTGGGAAGTGAGGAGCGCCTCTGCCCGGCCACCAACCGTCTGGGAGGTGAGGAGCACCTCTGCCCGACCACCCATGGGCTGGGAGGTGAGGCGCCTCTGCCCGGCCAACCATGCGTCTGGGAGTGAGGGAGGCGCCTCTGCCGACCACCCACCGTCTGGGAAGTGAGGAGAGCCTCTGCCCGGCCACCCATCATCTGGGAGGTGAGGAGCGCCTCTGCCCAGCCAACCATCGTCTGGGAAGTGAGGCGCCTCTGCCCGACCACCCATGCGTCTGGGAAGTGAGGGCGCCTCTACCTGTCCATCCATTGTCTGGGAGGGAGTGAGGAGCACCTCTGCCCGGCCACCCATCCTCTGGGAAGTGAGGACCCTCTGCCCGGCCACCCAACGTCTGGGAGGTGAGGCGCCTCTGCCCGGCCACCCATTGTCTGGGAGGTGAGGGAGGCGCCTCTGCCAGGCCCATCACCATCTGGGTTCTGAGGGAGGCGCCTCTGCCCGACCACCCAGTCTGGGAAGTGAGGCGCCTCTGCCCGACCACCCATCGTCTGGGAGGTGAGGAGAGCCTCAGCCCGGCCACCCATCGTCTGGGAAGAGAGGAGGGCCTCTGCCCGGCCACCCATCGTCTGGGAAGTGAGGAGCACCTCTGCCAGCCACCCAATGTCTGGGAGGTGAGGAGGGCCTCGCACGGCACCCATTGTCTGGGAGGTGAGGAGGCCTCTGCCCGACCACACATCGTCTGGGAAGTGAGGCGCCTCTGCCCAGCCACACCATCTGGGAGGTGAGGCGCCTCTGCCCGACCACCCGTCTGGGAAGTGAGGAGCGCTTCAGCGCGACCACCCATCGTCTGGAAGGAGAAGAGGGCCTCTGCCCTGCCAGCCATTGTCCAGGAGGTGAGGCAGGCGCCTCTGCCAGGCCCATCACCATCTGGGATCTGAGGAGGCGCCTCTGCCCGGCCACCCATCGTCTGGGAGGTGAGTAGCGCCTCTGCCCGGCCACACCATCTGGGAGTGAGGCGCCTCTGCCCGGCCACCCATCGTCTGGGAGGTGAGGAGAGCCTCTGCCCGCCACCCATAACTATCTGGGAAGTGAGAGGCGACTCTGCCCGGCCACCAATCTGGGGGTGGGCGCCTTGCCCGGCCACCCAGGGCCTCTGCCCGGCCACCCGTCTGGGAAGTGAGGAGCACCTCTTCCCGTCCACCCATCGTCTTGGAAGTGAGGAGGGCCTCTGCCCTGCCACCCATGCGTCTGGGAAGTAAGGAGCGCCTCTGCCCGACCACCCATCGTCTGGGAGGTGAGCAGAGCCTCTGCCCAACCACCACCATCTGGGAGGTGAGGGAGTGCCTCTGCCCGGCCACCCATCCTCTGGGAAGTGAGGGCGCCTCTGCCCGACCACCCATGCGTCTGGGAGGTGAGGAGGGCCTCTGCCCGACCACCCATCGTCTGGGAGGTGAGAGCCTCTGCCCGACCACCCATCGTCTGGGAGGTGAGGCGCCTCTGCCCGGCCACCAACTATCTGGGAGGTGAGGAGGGGCCTCAGCCCGGCCACCAACTATCTGGGAAGTGAGGAGTGCCTCTGCCCGACCACCCATGCGTCTGGGAGGTGAGGATCCCTCTGCCCGGCCACCCAAGTCTGGGAGGTGAGGAGGGCCTCTGCCCGACCACCCATGCGTCACGACCTTGAGTACCTGGGGAGGTGAGGAGAGCCTCTGCCCGGCCACCCATCGACCGGGAGGTCAGGAGCACCTCTGCCCGTCCACCCATGCGTCTGGGAGGTGAGAGCCTCTGCCCGGCCACCCATCCTCTGGGAAGTGAGGCGCCTCTGCCCGGCCACCCATTGTCTGGGAAGTGAGGAGCGCCTCTGCCCGACTGTTTGTCTGGGAAGTGAGGCGCCTCTGCCCGACCACCCATCGTCTGGGAAGTGAGGAGCGCCTCTGCCCGGCCACCCATCGTCTGGGAGGTGAGGTGCCTCTGCCCGGCCACCCATCGTCTGGGAAGTGAGGGCGCCTCTGCCCGGCCACCCATCGTCTGGGAAGTGAGGAGGGCCTCTGCCCGTCCACCCATTGTCTTGGAGTTGAGGAGCCCATCTGCTCGTCCACCCATTGTCTGGGAGGTGAGAAGCACCTCTGCCCGTCCACCCATGTCTGGGAGTGAGGAGCGCCTCTGCCGGCCACCCCATCTGGGAAGTGAGTACAGTCTCTGCCCGGCTGCCTTGTCTGGGAAGTGAGGAGCGCCTCTGCCCGACCACCCACTGACTGGGAAGTGACGAGCGCCTCTGCCCGGCCACCCATTGTCTGGGAGGTGAGGGAACCCGTCCATGGGACACCCAACTTCTGGGAGGTGAGGGAGTGCCTCTACATGTCCACCCCTGCGTCTGGGAGTGAGGCGCCTCTGCTTACTTGACCCACCAACCGTCTGGGAACTGAGGGGCACCTCTGCCCGTCCACCCACCGTCTGGGAAGTGAGGAGCGCCTCTGCCCGTCCACCCACCGTCTGGGAGGTGAGGGAGCGCCTCTGCCCGGCCACCCCATCTGGGAAGTGAGGAGGGCTACTTAGCAAACCCATGCGATGAAGAGCAAACAGGCGCATTGTCTGGGAAGTGAGGCGCCTCTGCCCGGCCACCCACTGTCTGGGAGGTGGGGAGCACCTCTGCCCGGCCACCCACTGTCTGGGAGGTGGGGAGCACCTCTGCCCGGCCACCCACTGTCTGGGAGGTGGGGAGAGCCTCTGCCCGGCCACCCACTGTCTGGGAGGTGAGGCGCCTCTGCCCGGCCACCCACTGTCTGGGAGTGAGGAGCACCTCTGCCCGGCCACCCACTGTCTGGGAAGTGAGGAGCGCCTCTGCCCGGCCACCCCTTCTTTGAAGTGAGGAGCGCCTCTGCCCAGCCACCCGTCTGGGAAGTGAGGCGCCTCTGCCCGGCCACCCATCGTCTGGGACGTGAAGAGCCCTTCTGCGCGACCACCCATCGTCTGGGAGGTGAGGAGGGCCTCTGCCCAGCCACCCAAGTCTGGGACGTGAGGAGCGCCTCTGCCCGGCCACACATCGTCCGGGAGGTGAGGAGCGCCTCTGCCCGATGACCCATTATCAGGGAAATGAGGAGAGCCTCTGCCCGGCGACCCACCATCTAGGAAATGAGGAGCGACTCTGCCCAGCAGCCCCGTCTGGGTAGTGAGCAGCTCCTCTGCCAGGCCGCCCCACCTGGGAGATGAGGAGCACCTCTGCCAGGCCACCCATCATCTGGGAAGTGAGGAGCAACTCTGCTGGGCCACCCACCCTCTGGGAAGTGAGGCGCCTCTGCCAGCCACCCACAGTCTGGGTAGTGAGGCGCCTCTGCCCGGCCACAAACTGTCTGGAAGGTGAGGAGGGCCTCTGCCGGCCCCCTCATCTGGGAGGTGAGGGGATTCTGCCCGGCCACCCATCGTCTGGGAGGTGAGGCGCCTCTACCCGGCCACCCATCTTTGAAGTGAGGAGCGCCTCTGCCCGGCCACCCAGCGTCCAGGGGAGGTGAGGCGCCTCTGCCAGCCACCCACAGTCTGGGAAGTGAGGCGCCTCTGCCCAGCCACCCCATCTGGGAGGTGAGGCGCCTCTGCCCGGGCCACCCATCGTCTGGGAAGTGAGGAGCATCTCTGCCCTGCCACCCCATCTTTGAAGTGAGGAGCGCCTCTGCCCAGCCACCCCATCTGGGAAGTGAGGAAGCGCCTCTGCCCGACAACCCATCGTCTGGGAAGTGAGGAGGCGCCTCTGCCAGCCACCCCATCTGGGAAGTGAGGAGGGCCTCTGCCAGCCACCCACAGTCTGGGTAGTGAGGATCTCCTCTGCCTGGCCGGCCCACCTGGGAGGTGAGGAGCACCTCTGCCCAGCCACCCATCTGGGAATTGTGTAGCGCCTCTGCCCGACAACACTTCGTCTGTGAAGTGAGGAAGCGCCTCTGCCCAGCCACCCATCGTCTGGGAAGTGAGGAGCGCCTCTGCCCGACCACCCATCGTCTGGGAGTGGCGCCTCTACTTGACCATCCAATGTGGGGAGGTGGGGTGGGCCTCAGCCCGACCACCACTATCTGGGACGTGAGAGAGGTTACTCTGCTGACCACAAACTGTCTGGAAGGTGAGGAGACCTCTGTCCGTCATCTGGGAGGTGTTGAGGCGGAGTCTGCCGACCATAACGTCTGGGAGGTGAAGGTCTGCCCGACCACCCATCGTCTGAGAGTGAGGAAGCGCCTCTGCCGAGCCACTGTCTGGGGAAGGAGTGCCTCTGCCGGGAACCCCGGTCTGGGAGTGAGGAGCCCTCTACCTGTCCACCCATCGTCTGGTAAATGAGGAGTGCCTCTGCCGGGCCACACCGTCTGGGAAGTGAGGAGCGCCTCTGCCCGGCCACCCATCGTCTGGGAAGTGAGGAGCGCCTCTGCCCGGCCACCCCATCTGGGAAGTGAGGAGCACCTCTGCCCGGATGCCCCGACTGGGAGGTAGTGAGTAGCGCCTCTGCCCGGCCACCCCATCTGGGAAGTGAGGGAGCACCGCTGCCCGACAACCCATGGTCTGGGAAGTGAGGAGGGCCTCTGCACTGCCACCCCTCCTGGGAAGTCAGGAGAGCCTCCGCCCGGCCGCCCGGTCTGGGATTTGAGGAGAGCCTCTGCCCGGCCACCCATCATCTGGGAAGTGAGGAGCGCCTCTGCCCGCCACCCACTGTCTGGGAAGTGAGGAGCGCCTCTGCCTGGCCACACCATCTTTGAAGTGGAGAGCACCGCCTCTGCCCGGCCACCCAATATCTGGGATGTGAGGAGCGCCTCTGCCCGATGACCCCATCTGGGAAGTGAGGAGCGCCTCTGCCCGACGACCCATCTGGGAAGTGAGGAGCACCTCTGCCCGGCCACCCCATCTGTGAAGTGAGGAGCGCCTCTGCCCGGCCACCCCGACTGGGAAGTGAGGAGCGCTCTGCCGCACCCTCGGGAAGTGAGGCGCCTCTGCCCGTCCACCCCGTATGGGAGGTTGGGAGCGCCTATTCCTGGCACCCCTCGGGAAGTGAGGGCGCCTCTGCCCGCCACCCACGTCTGGGAAGTGAGGAGCGCCTCTGCCCGGCCACTCAGCGTCTGGGAAGTGAGGAGTGACTCTGACCGGCCACCCAAACTCTGGGAAGTGAGGAGGGCTTCACCTCTGCCCGGCCACCCCATCTTTGAAGTGAGGAGCCTCTGCCCGACCAACCCATCTGGGAAGTGAGGAGCGCCTCTGCCTGGCCACCCCATCTTTGAAGTGAGGAGCACCTCTGCCGGCCACCCATCTGGGAATTGGGGAGCGCCTCTGCCCGACAACCCATCGTCTGTGAAGTGAGGAGTGCTTCTGCCCGGCCACCCCATCTTTGAAGTGAGGAGCGCCTCTGCCCGGCCACCCATCGTCTGGGAAGTGAGGAGCGCCTCTGCCCTGCAGCCCCGTCTGGGAAGTGAGGAGCGCCTCTGCCCGGCCACCTCGTCTGGGAAGTGAGGAGCGCCTCTGCCCGGCCACCCCATATGGGAAGTGAGGAGCGTCTTTCCCAGGCCACCCGTCTGGGATGTGAGATGGGCCTCAGCCCGGCCAACCATACTCCTGGGAGTGAGGAGCATATCTGCCCGTCCACCCATCGTCTGGGAATTGAGGCGCCTCTGCCCAGCCACAAACTCTGGGAAGTGAGGAGCCTGCCCGCCACCCCATCTTTGAAGTGAGGAGCGCCTCTGCCCGACCACCCACCGTCTGGGAAGTGAGGAGCGCCTCTGCCCGGCCACCCATCGTCTGGGAAGTGAGGAGGGCCTCTGCCTGGCCACCCCATCTGGGAAGTGAGGGCGCCTCTGCCCGACCACCAACCGTCTGGAAGGTGAGGTGGACCTCATCCCGGCCACCCATCGTCTGGGAAGGGAGGAAGGCCTCGGCCCGGCCACCCATCTGGGAAGTGAGGCGCCTCTGCCCGACCACCCATGGAGTCTGGGAAGTGAGGCGCCTCTGCCCGGCCACCCATCTGGGAAGTGAGGGCGCCTCTGCCCGGCCACCCATCCGGCAAGTGAGGGAGCGCCTCTGCCGGCCACCCACAGTCTGGGAAGTGAGGACAGCCTCGGCTCGGCCACCCACTGTCTGGGAAGTGAGGAGCGCCTCTGCCAGCCACCCACCTTCTGGGAAGTGAGGAGCGCATCTGCCTGGCCACCCAGTATCTGGGAAGTGGGGAGTGCCTCTGCCCGGCCACCACTTCTTTGTAGTGAGGAGCACCTCTCCCCGGCCACACATCGTCTGGGATGTGAGGAGTGCCTCTGCCCTGCCACCCATCGTCTGGGAACTGAGGAACACCTCTGCCTGGCCGCCCACCGTCTGAGAAGTGAGGAGCGCCTCTGCCCGGCCACCCGCCATCTGGGAAGTGAGGAGGGCCTCTGCCGGCCACCCCATCTGGGAAATGAGGAGCGCCACTGCCCGGCCACCCATTGTCTGGGAAGTGAGGTGCGCCTCTGCCGGCCACCCGTCGTCTGGGAAGTGAGGAGGTCCTAGGCCCGGCCGCCCCGCCTTGGAGGTGAGGAGTACCTCTGCCCAGCCACCCATCTGGGAAGTGAGGAGCGCCTCTTCCCGGCCACCCAAATTCTGAATACAGTGAGGGAGGACCTCAGCCCGGCCACCCACTGTCTGGGAAGTGAGGAGGGCCTCTGCCGGCCACCCAAACTCTGGGAAGTGAGGAGGGCCTCTGCCCGGCCACCCACGTCTGGGAAGTGAGGAGCGCCTGCCCGCCACCCATCGCCTGGGAAGTGAGGAGGCCTCTGCCTGGCCACCCATCGTCTGGGAAGTGAGGAGCGCCTCTGCCCAGCCACCCCATCTGGGAAGTGAGGGAGCCTGCCCGCCACCCATCGCCTGGGAAGTGAGGAGCACTGGCCACCCACCGTCTGGGAGGTGAGGAGCGCCTCTGCCCGGCCGCCCACCATCTGGGAAGTGAGGAGCGCCTCTGCCCGGCCACCCATTGTCTGGAAGTGAGGAGCGCCTCTGCCCGGCCACCCCATCTGGGAAGTGAGGAGCGCCTCTGCACGGCCGCCCCGCCTGGGAGGTGAGAAGAAACACTGCCCGGCCACCCATCTGGGAATTGGGGTGTGCCTCTGCCCGACAACCCATCGTCTGTGAAGTGAGGAGCACTTCTGCCCGCCACCCATCATCTGGGAAGTGAGGCGCCTCTGCCCAGCCACCCAGTCTGGGAAGTGAGAAGAGCCTCTGCCCGCCACCCCATCTGGGAAGTGAGGAGCGCCTCTCCCAGCCACCCCATCTGGGAAGTGAGGAGCGCCTCTGCCCAGCCACCCCATCTGGGAAGTGAGGAGAGCCTCTGCCCGGCCACCCACCGTCTGGGAGTGAGGAGGCCTCTGCCCGACCACCCCATCTGGGATGTGAGGGCGCCTCTGCCCGCCACCCATCGCCTGGGAAGTGAGGAGGCGCCTCTGCCCGGCCACCCCGTCTGGGAGGTGAGGAGCGCCTCTGCCCGCCCACCCATCGTCTGGGATGTGAGGGGCGCCTCTGCCGGCCACCCACAGTCTGGGAAGTGAGGTGCGCATCTACCTGTCCACCCATCGTATGGGAAGTGAGGAGGGCCTCTGCCAGGCCGCCCATCATCTGGGAAGTGAGGAGGGCCTCTGCCCGGCCACCCACCGTCTGGGAAGTGAGGAGCGCCTCTGCCCGGCCACCCACCGTCTGGGAAGTGAGGAGCACCTCTGCCCGCCACCCCATCTGGGAAGTGAGGAGCCTCTGCCCAGCCACCCGTCTGGGGAGGTGAGGAGCACCTCTGCCCGGCCACCCATCATCTGGGAAGTGAAGAACGCCCTTGCCCAGCCACCCCGTCTGGGAAGTGAGGAGTGCCTCTGCCCGGCCACCCCATATGGGAGTGAAGAGGCCTCTGCCCAGCCACCCAACTGCCTGGGAAGTGAGGAGCACCTCTGCCTGGCCACCCCATCTGTGAAGTGAGGAGCGCCTCTGCCCGGCCACCCATGCGTCTGGGGAAGTGGGCGCCTCTGCCCGGCCACCGTTGTCGGGAGGTGAGGAGAGCCTCTGCCCGGCCACCAACCGTGTGGGAATTGAGGAGCGGCTTTGCCTTGCCACCCATCGCCTGGGAAGTGGGGCGCACCTCTGCCCGCCACCCATCGCCTGGGAAGTGAGGAGGGCCTCTGCCTGGCCACCCACGTCTGGGAAGTGAGGAGCACCTCTGCCCGGCCACCCCATCTGTGAAGTGAGGAGCCTGCCCGCCACCCCATCTGGGAATTGAGGAGCCTGCCCGCCACCCACTGCCTGGGAAGTGAGGGGAGTGGGCTCCCACCCGAAACCTGCCTGGGAAGTGAGGAGAGCCTCTGCCCGGCCACCCAACGTCTGGGAAGTGAGGAGTGCCTCTGCCCGGCCACCCACCCTCTGGGAAGTGAGGAGCCTCTGCCCGGCCACCCCATCTGGGAAGTGAGGAGCCTCTGCCCGCCACCCTGTCTGGGAAGTGAGGAGCGAATTCTTTTGGCCACCCATCATCTGGGATGTGAGGAGGCCTCTGCCCGGCCACCCCATCTGGGAGGTGAGGAGCACCTCTGCCCGGCCACCCTGTCTGGGAGGTGAGGAGCGCCTCTGCCCGGCCACCCACCACCTGGGAAGTGAGGAGCGCCTCTGCCGACCACCCATCGTCTGGGAAGTGAGGAGCCTCTGCCCGCCACCCCATCTGGGAAGTGAGAAGCACCTCTGCCCAGACACCCTGTCTGGGAGGTGAGGAGAGCCTCTGCCCGCCACCCATCGCCTGGGAAGTGAGGAGCGCCTCTGCCCGGCCACCCACTGTCTGGGAAGTGAGGGGAGTGCCTCTGCCCGCCACCCCATCTGGGAAGTGAGGAGCCTCTGCCCGCCACCCATCGCCTGGGAAGTGAGGAGCACCTCTGCCCGGCCACCCACTGTCTGGGAGGTGAGGAGAGCCTCTGCCCTGCAGCCCCGTCTGGGAAGTTAGGAGCTCCTATGCCCGGCCGCCCCGCCTTGGAGGTGAGGAGCACCTCTGCCCGGCCACCCACCGTCTGGGAAGTGAGGAGCGCCTTGGCCCGGCCACCCCAACAGGGAAGTGAGGAGCCTCTGCCAGGCCACCCCATCTTTGAAGTGAGGAGCGCCTCTGCCCGGCCACCCATCATCTGGGAAGTGAGGAGAGCCTCTGCCCGGCCACCCACTGTCTGGGAAGTGAGGAGGGCCTCTGCCCGCCACCCACTGCCTGGGAAGTGAGGAGCACCTCTGCCCGCCACCCACCATCTGGGAAGTGAGGAGCACCTCTGCCCGGCCACCCATCGTCTGGGAAGTGAGGAGCACCTCTGCCGGCCACCCATCATCTGGGAAGTGAGGAGCACCTCTGCCCGACCACCCCATCTGGGAAGTGAGAAGCGCCTCTGCCCGCCACCCACCGCCTGGGAAGTGAGAGGAGGGCCTCTGCCCGACCACCCACTCTCGACAGAGGAGGGCCTCTGCCCGCCACCCACCGCCTGGGAAGTGAGGAGCGCCTCTGCAAGTCCACCCATCGTCTGGGAAGTGAGGAGGCCTCTGCCAGGCCACCCCATCTTTGAAGTGAGGAGCACCTCTGCCCGGCCACCCACCATCTGGGAAGTGAGGAGCGCCTCTGCCCGGCCACCCTATCATATGGGAAGTGAGGAGGGCCTCTGCCCGCCACCCACCGCCTGGGAAGTGAGGAGCACCTCTGCCCGTCCACCCATCATCCGGGAGGTGAGGAGCGCCTCTAAATGTCCACCCATCATCTGGGAAGTGAGGAGTGCCTCTGTCCGGCCATCCAAACTCTGGGAAGTGAGGAGCGGATCTGCCCGACCACCCCATCTGGGAAGTGAGTAGGGTCTCTGCCCTGCCGCCCCGTCTGGAAAGTGAGGAGCACCTCTGCCTGGCCACTCATCGTCTGGGAATTGAGGATTGCCTCTGCCCGCCACCCCATCTTTGAAGTGAGGAGAGCCTCTGCCCGCCACCCCATCTGGGAAGTGAGGAGTGCCTCTGCCCTGCAGCCCCGTCTGGGAAGTGAGGAGCACCTCTGCCCGGCCACCCATCGTCTGGGAATTGAGGAGTGCCTCTGCCCGCCACCCCATCTTTGAAGTGAGGAGCACCTCTGCCCGCCACCCATCGCCTGGGAAGTGAGGAGCACCTCTGCCCGCCACCCATCATCTGGGAAGTGAGGAGTCCTCTGTCCGACCACCCATCCTCTATGAAGTGAGGATCGCCTCTGCCCGGCCACCCACTGTCTGGGAAGTGAGGAGCGCCTCTGCCCGGCCACCCATCGCCTGGGAAATGAGGAGTGCCTCTGCACGCCACCAATCGCCTGGGAAGTGAGGAGTGCCTCTGCCCGTCCACCCATCGTCTGGGAAGTGAGGAGGGCCTCTGCCCGCCACCCATCGCCTGGGAAGTGAGGAGAGCCTCTGCCCGCCACCCATCGCCTGGGAAGTGAGGAGCACCTCTGCCCGGCCACCCATCGCCTGGGAAATGAGGAGTGCCTCTGCCCGGCCACACAAAATCTGGGAAGTGAGGAGCACCTCTGCCCGCCACCCCATCTTTGAAGTGAGGAGCGCCTCTGCCCGCCACCCCATCTGGGAAGTGAGGAGTGCCTCTGCCCGCCACCCCATCTTT
>JAKGGE010000342.1:0-21985 GCA_023748175.1 Hoolock leuconedys
GGGTCTTTCCCATTCTGTTCTTGTGATAGTGAGTAGTCTCCGCGAGATCTGATGGTTTTCAAAGGGGAGTTTCCCTGAATAAGCTCTCTCATTTTTGCCTGCAGTCACATCCATATAGGTGTCACTTGCTCCTCCTTGCCATCTGACATGATTGTGAGACTTCCCCAGCCATGTGGAACTTGTGTCCAATTAAACCTCTTTCTTTTGTAAATTTCCTAGTCTTGGTTATGTGTTTATCAGCAGCATGAAAATGGACTAGCCATATAGGAAGGGGTGTGGTCAGAGCCAAGGGAGTCAATTATACAAGGACTTATAGGCCTATGGCATTTACTCTATGCAAATGAAGAAGGGGAGCTACTAGGAGGTTTGAGTAGACATTCTAATGGCTATTTTTTTAAGGATCTTACTGCTTTCTTCAGACTAGAATATGAGGAAGACAAAGGTGGAAATTAGGAAGAGCAGCTAAAGCTTATTGTAGTCATCTTCCAGGAGAGAGATGATTATGACCCAGGCTAGGATGGTGGCAAGGAGACCAGAGCAGTGCTAAGGGGAGGAAAGCTTGTGATGCAGGAGAGAATGAAAAACTTTTCAGAATTAAATCATTGAATAGGAGAGACAAGTGATTACTTTGCTTTAAATAGAAGCCTAAATTGTTCATACAGCAACAAGAAGAAAGGTGGGACTGTGTGGTGAGAATTTGTGAGAATCCTCTTGTAATATACTATTGTTGCTGTTGTTTCTAGTGAAGATATAAATATTATTAATATCATGTGTTGCTTCCAAGCTCTTCTTTCTCTATCATATGTGAAGATGAAAGCAGAGATCGAGAGATAAATCTGCAACAAGAATGCGGGTACCAGCAAACCATTGGAGAGTGAGAGGCCATGGAAGAAATTCTCCTTCACAGCCCTTAGAGGGAACTAAACCTGCTGAGACATTGGTCTTGGACTTCTAGCTCCCACAATTGAGAAGACAATAGCATTACAAACCCCCCCTGATGTCAGACTCAAACTCCATAGGGAGGGAGCAATGCATTTCTGTTGTTTAAAACCATCCAGTAAGTTGTACTTTGTTATAGCAACCCTAGCAAACTAATACACTACCTTAGTCAAGTAATGAAGGTCAACCTTAACTGAAATAAGTCATATTGACGGGATGTATTCTTGATATGATATAGCGAGTGACACTTTATCTCTGTGATTTTCTCCCAAATGCACATAGCTCCAGTCAAAACATGACAAAAACATCAGACAAACTTCAGTTGTGGAACATTCTATATATCATTAACAGTACTTCTCCCCAACTAATGGAGTAACAAAAATAGGGAAAATATCCCCAGAAACTGTCGCAGCCTAAGAGGCACCCTAAGCATACATGATAATTAAATGTAATGCAGTATTGTGGATTGGATCCCAGCGGGGAGTTGGGAAGGACCTTAGGTAAGGCTGAGAGAAAATATGAATAAAGTATAGACTTCAGTTAATAATAATCTATCAGTATTGGTTCATTAATTGTAACGATGTGCCATACTAATAGAAGTAATGAGTAGGGAAATTAGAAATTAGTTATGCAGAATTCTCTGTTACCTTTGCAATTTTATAGAGAAGCTAAACCTGTTTAGGAATAACATGCATCTTTTTTAAAATCCATGGAAATATATTTTTAATTTTTTTTTTAAATTAGCCGATTCTGAGGGTATATGTACAGGTTTGTTAAAGCATGTCATTGTTGGCCAGTGGTTGAGTTCAGGCTTCTACTGTACCCATCATGTGATAGTATTTGTGCTCAGTGAGTGAATTTTTCAGCCTCACTCCTCTTCCACCCTTCCGACTTTTGGGTCCTATTCTATTATTTCCCTCGGAGATGTCGATATATACCCATTGTTTTAGCTCCCACTTAAGTGAGAACACATGGTATTTGATTTTCTGTTTCTAAGTTATTTCATAGAATAATCACCACCAGCTAAATCTGTGTTGCTTTCGACGACATTTCTTTCTCTCCATGTGTGTAGAATTCCATGAATATATATATATATGTGTCATATGTCATTTTTCTTTATTCAGTCACCTGGGGACCATTTGACCTCTGGCTATTTGTCCAGACCTAGATCTCTGAATCTGCCATGCTTCTTGCATCTTAGCCAGATCTTCTCTCCACAGTTAGGGTTAACTTTTCATCAGCTTAGTTTACAATGATGTTGACAAGATAATGAGTTCACAAGCGTGGTGAAGGGGTATCTTCGTTTTCACTTACTCTCTAGACTTGAGAAAGGTAGATGAATAAAGAAGTTGTTTCATAATACCAATTTGTTTTATTTTGAAAAGAAACATTTTTATTTTAAATCTGATAGATACACAATCTAAGAATGCCAGGATAAAGAGGTAAGATTATGTGGAGAAGAAGAATATATTCAATTATATAAATATTTTATTATGAAACCAGAGGATAGTTTATAGGTAAATTACTGCATAATAAGCGTGATAATACATAAACAAGTTGGTTACAAGGAGAAAATACAAAAATGTGCCACACATTAGCCTTTCCACTTTATTTTAAAGCAACCAGATTAAATGAAAATGCCTGATTTTTTAAAATTGCAAAATAATTGGTTAAGAATGAAGAGCAATGTACAAATATTCTAAGAATTGAAGATTTATCAGAAAAGGCACCAAAATACTACTAAGAGCAAAAAGAATTTTATGAGGGCAAGGCACACATACACATACACACAGATACTTATTTCTAAATGAATATAGTTTAAAGCTCATTTTATCTGACTTTCAGAATGAAAATAATCTTTAAATAACCCAGTTTACTCTGGAATGAATAATAGATTTTCCAGTCTCTTTAAGCAACACTAATAACTTTATGAATATAAATAAAGCAAAATAAGTGAACTATAACAAGTGAGGTAAAATCCTTTAACTTTCAATATCAAACATTATATACTAACCTTACAAAGAAAAAGCAAATATATAACCTGTTTGGTTTTATTTTGTGTAACTATCAATTATATTATTTGTGTCATTGTTCTAATCATATATGATTATGTTAAATAATATTTTTAGATATTCTAATTTTTTAATCTTTTAGGTTTATTTTTCAGTTCACTAATTTAGAAAGTATCAATGTGACAACTTATAGTTTATATCAATTTTCCTTATTTTTTATTTAAAATACTTAATAAAATTTGGTGTCTAATTACATCTTTTATAAATAAACATGGCATTACCGTCTCTGTCCATTGTGAGTGTGCTGGGTTGTTGTTCTCACAGTACTCTTCTTTCATCTGGTCTCTCTTGGGAACAAAGACAATTTGTCCCGGGGTTTGGGATATGAGCTGTGACCTGAGTTAGAGCAAAGTTAATTATTCTGTAGAAACTTCAAAATCCAAGACTTTGGCCAACCTTAAGAATGTCATACTTGAAGCAGTCAGACTAAGTTGGCCATGAACAAATTAAATTCTTTCAAAAAAAGAAATGCAAGTTGTGAATGGAGCTAGATTTTTTGAAGACCAGTGCTGATGGGTAGGGATGGTAGCTCATTTATCTCATACTTTTTTGGTTTAAGCCATTGAATAAAATTAATCTATTCAGGAAGCTTTACTTTGCACTCTGGGGTTTTTTCCTCCTTTTTTGTTTACTTTTGTTCTTCCCTTCCTACACATCCTAGAAACCCTCCACCAAAGTCCAAAGGGGTTAAGATATAAGATGGAACAGTTCCGTCTTTGAGCTTCCTTTAATTCCCAATTATTTATATCCTCTCTGTCCAACAAGCAAGGTTTTTCTATTAGTGGGATAGTTTTCTCCAGTTTACATAATTTATGGTTTAAAGGAGAAACCTTCATTTTCAGGTTTAGAACATTAATGTGGGTGTGCGCTAATCTTTTTTTATCCTTCTTGTAAGGAGATTAATCAATATGCTTTTATTTTCTCTACAATTATCTCTTGGTTTTATCCCTCTATAGGTGATTCAGCTACTACTGTAGCAATGTTTTCCATGGTTGATACCTAGCAATGAACACTCTTAATGACTGATCTCATTGAAACAATTCTCTATCTTCTCCAATACTTAAACTCTTCTCACTTACCTCAAGGCTCGCAGCTAATTTTCGTACCATTACAATGTGCTTCATTTTCAGTACAGGGTCAATAAGTTATAAGTCACAGAAAAAAATTACCCTCCATTTCCCTGTTTTCAAGTCACCCGAGAAATCTGTGTCCGACTTTTGCCCCTCATGCTTCATGGGTTGACTCTTCTTTCTGTTTGCTAGTCCCATAACCACCATCTATACAAGAACCAGGTGCAAATATGGCTGAACCCCCCAACTCCTTCTGATTATCTCCCTCATTCGGCCTCTTTCAATTGCTCAAGTACTAATTCCATGCTGGTTATTTTGATCATTTTAATTTGATCTCATTAATTATACCTACACACAAGTATCAATGAGGCTCGTAAAATGGTTAAGGCATAATTCATGGTCTGGCATTATTTTCTAAAATTTTTTAATACAAATAACCCTGTTGAAACTATTAGGTGTAATAAAATGTAAGGTACATGGAAGAGGTAAACCTATAATTTAAAATTAAAGTTTAGTTCCGTGCACAATCAGGGAAAAGGGTTTCCAAATATAAAGAAATGCTTTATTTCTTGAGCTGAGTGGTGAAGTTACATTATTTTTATACATTTATGCTTATTATATTTAAAAGAGCAGATAATATCCTCAATTTTAGGCTTTGAAGTCTGGGCTCTTTGTACACACATGCTCTATTTTCTCAACTGACTGTAATATTGGAAACTCATAGTTACAGAAGGGCTTACTGAGCTACTTATTTCAAAAAGTCTTTCAAATTAGAATCCACTACTAATATTCCAAGCTATCATTTATTCAGTTGGTCATTTAAAATATATGAATGACTTCTCTTTGATAAGCTTTTTGGTTTTCGAGGAGAAATGTAAGAAGGGCAATTTTATTGCCTATTTACTGTGGGAATTTAGATTGTATAAGGGAGATACACATATGTAAAAAAAAATAATAATAAATGAAAGTTTGTGGTAGATGCTCTATTAGAAGAATCAGGCAAGGCAAGAAACCTAGAAATGTGAGAATGAGGTAGCCAGTGTCTTAGTCTATTTACATTGCTGCTATAACAGAATACTTGAGACTGGATAAATTATAAAGAACATAAATTTATTTCTCCCGCAGCTCTAGGAGGCTTGGGCAGGCCAAGATGAAGCATCATTGGGTTCTTGTCTTAGCAAGGCACAATCTCTGTTTCCAGATGGTGCCTTAAACATTTGCATCATCTGGTGGGATCATTCTCACATGGCAGAAGAGAACAAATCCACTAGCATGAAGCTCTTTTTTATAGTAACATTACTCACCATTCGCTGATGGGTGGAGCCCTCTGACCCTAAACACATCCCACAGATTGCCACTTCAAATCCTGTTGCATTGGGGACTAGTTTCAGCATGAGTTTTTTGAAGAACAAACACATTTCAAACTCTTTACAGATACAGGGTGGTAGCTGAGACTCCTGAACACATCAGGCAACCTCTTAATATTGGGTTTGGTTTTCGCACTCCATTCTCCCTCTTTACAGTGATTTTCTCCAAAGGGAGTATTTATAACATAAATGCATTTTAACTATATGCATATTGAATTTAATAACATTTCTTGAAAGTTCTCATTGGTAAAACTTATAGTTTACATGTATAGCCTATGCCTATGAAAGCCAAGTTAAGTGCGTGAGGGAAAATATCTGAGAATTAAAGGAGAAAATTCAGCAGTAATGCTAAAATTTTAATTCTAGGAAAAAATGTTGAAAACATTCCTTTTTACGCTTTTTCAGTTTGATTGTAAACATTGTTCTGGCACCTGGTATTTACTTCAACTTTATTTAAGCTATGGTTAGAAGAATGGATGTTGAGTAGAGACAGACCATCTAGAATAGCTATACATCCTTAGGAAATTTCTTTACTTCTATCTAAGCCTAATTTTTGTTTTTTTATGTAAAATACAATTGATAGTAATATTGCTTCTATACTGTTATTGTGCATTAAAACAGGAAATTTACATGTCTCTCTTAACACATTGCCTGGCACACAATAAGTACTCAAAATGTTAATAGGTTTATTATTGCTTTCTAATTGCCTATGGGAAAATCAAATGGCCAGGTGCTATCTTTTATCGGACATTTGAAATTCAATTGTCAACCATAATTTATTGATAATCCCTCTCTCTTTGTTCTTTTAAACATATACTTCGAAAACAAGAGAAAGTTTCACAGTATATATAAATGTAATTAAAGCTACAATCTACAGGTTATGAATTCTGGCTACTACTGACATCAAGAATTTCAAGTGCTTTTCTTAAGCATCATCATATGTTTACTTACTTCATCTTTTTTTATTTTATTCTTTCTTTCTTTATTTTTTTGAGACAGAGTCTTGCTCTATTACCCAGGCTGGAGGCCAGTGAGTAGATCTCAGCTCACGGCTTAACCTCAACCTCCCAGGTTCTGCTTAATTCTCTGCCTCAGCCTCCCCAGAGTAGCTGGGTTTGCAGGTGCCTGCCTCCCATGCCTGGCTAATTTTTTTATTTTTTAGTACAGATAGGTTTCACCATGTTGGCCAGGCTGTTCTCGAACTCCTGACATCGTGATCAGCCGACCTCTCAAGTGCTGGGACTACAGGAGGTGAGCCACCTTGCCCAGCCTTACTTCATTTTTTGAAAGAACAGTCTATTTAAATTTGTGTTGCAGATTTAAATTTTTTGGCGAAAAAAAAATACAGAAGTACATAACAACATCATGGCATCGGTTTACACAGAGTACGCACCACTAATGGCAATATAAAATCTAATGGCAGTGTTGAATCTTGGTCTTATTTCCAAGTGTTATACTAATTTTTTTTGCTTCAGAAAATTTGGCCCTATTTATGTTAAAATAGTTATATGTTAACTCTGATGTTATTTTAAATTATTTTTATAGGGATTCATCTTTCTGTACTTGCAACTTTTATTATTGGAGATGAAAGTTTTACCTAACGAGGTTTTATTCCTTAGGAAGATTTTTGGAGTTTGTATAAGGAATAATGATAAGGTGGACATTCATGGTGATTGTTCTCTTCATTCTTGTGTATTTCCTGTTTTCAAAATGCATTCCTCATAAATATTTTTTCTTATTTGTACTTTCAAAATCTATACAAATAGTTATTCCTGAGAAACATATAAAACATTTTTATAATTTACAAGAACTCACATCAAATTCTCATAGTTCTTGGAGAAGAAAATAAGAATGAAGTGAAGACACATTTTTGTGAAAAAAATGGAATGGTCTGTAAATGTGTATATACACATTTATATAAAAGAATTATTTATGTGTATGTTTTTATTTTTTGGAATATTATTATTAGTATTTTGAATGAGGTTATTACACACAATAGAAAAGAAAACAAGTTTTCAAAATATTTTATAAAATATTAAAAACTAATAGCCAATTTTATATACACATAGAATGGTACCTCCTTAGCAATACTACACCAGAAACTTCCATAATGATTTAGCACATTTTGGCAAGTTTTTTAAAAAAATATAAAGTGATTGAATTATAAAAGAATGGCATTTAAAAATATATATGGGTATTATCTATGGTATTATTTCTTGTAAATCATTGCTATATGTTCTCTCTGTGGCAATGCAAAGTAAATGGTAAAATCTGAGGTATTCTCAAGTGGCATTTTCTGAAATTATGGTGAAGGAGCAGTGCATGGTAAAGAACAGGTTACTGACCACTTGTCTTCATTTTCTCTGTCTTCTATTGGTTAATACCTATTTAAACTTTGAAGATGGTAGTGACTGCCACCCCCCCCACTTGAAAGAAAAAAAAGGAGGCTGGGCAGAGAATTCTCCAAACCTGGAGCAGAGGTTCCAGTGAGAGCTGAGGATCCACCACTGCACTCCAGCCTGGGTGACAGGGAGCCAGACTCTGTCTCTAAAAAAAGAGAGAGAGAAAAGAAAGTGTATTAGCTCCTTTCTGCTAAGCAAAAGCTTTGACTTTTTTAAAATGGCAGGATTAATATCCTTTTAAAACATTGTTCCTAATTGAAATCATACAGAATCCATACAACAAGCCATGAAGGTTAGCAGTGGTGGAAGGAATATAAGTGGCTGACAGACAATAATTGGAGAACAAAAGAAAACTTATACTTATCAGGAGCCCAACAGCCTCCAGGAAGGAAAAGGTCCTTTGCCAGCACTAGATCAACACTTGACTGTGGCGTGTGGTTGAACTGAGAGACAGTGATGATCACAGCATTGGATGCAGTCAGGGGTAATACCCTGGCGGCTGTAGAGCAGTAGACAATCCACCTCACCATAATGGAATTGAGTAACATTCTGCAGGCTTCACTGGGGGGTTCAGAAAAGCCAACAGTGCCTACACCCCAGGCTTCTTATGACTCTCTAGAAGTTTGAAATTTTTCTTTCAAAGGGAACATTGACTCAAGGTCATTTCTCCTGACTGATGTTTTAGTGATTATGTCATTTCTTTGTTCAAGTAGCCTGTGTACCTTACAAAATTGTATCAACAGGGTGGGTTGTGTATACTAAGAAAAATAAAATTATTGCTTCCTCATTATTCTGTGTATTCTCTATTATAGCATGAGTGTGTCTCCCTAGGTCTATTTTATCTTTTAAATGATAAGGTAAGCTTTAATAGAAAATTACGGTATACATAAAATTACTGCTAATCTGATTTTTTCCTTAAATTTTAAATAATTAGAAATCAGGGAAATAGGAAAATACTTCATTTTATGGATCAAATATGATGGATTTTGGAGTCCAGCAGTATAGATTTTTAATTGTAGTTTGCTCATTTCAGTGAGACATCTCATGTCTTTTGTGGACATTGGTATTTGTTTTTCTTTGAATGAATATGACCATTTGCTAGTGACATTTCCATATGCTTTTGTTCTTTTACAAATTTTTAAATGTGTTTCTCAATAAGAATAAACACCTTATTCTGTTTGAAAATCTAAAATATATTTTAAATCTTTCATAGAAATACTTAGTTAACAAGAAGAATAGAATACACAGTCTTTGTGATGAGAGAGAAGAAAACAAACCAACAAATGAATATCTTGGATCAGCTGGGGGAGGCAAACAGAGGAACGGGTGGAGGAATAATATAATGGTGGGTGTGGGTGTGTGTGTGTGCATATGTGTCTGTGTATTTTATTGCAGTTGCTGCTGGTATTCTTCCGTTTCTCAGGAGGGAGGAAACAAGGGAGCAGGTGAGAGGTTTGGGTGAGGAATTTTTCCAAGGAGTAAATGAAAGAAAAAGCAAGAGAGTTATGTGCAAGTTGGTGTAAGGGGAACTAATGAAAAACAAACAGCTGTTAAAACCGACAAAACAAAACCCACACGCTACCATTTCAAAAGAAGCTTTGTCTTCCTATCCATAAGAATAGCAAAATGATTTTCTTTAAATTTTCAGAAACTAATAGAAGTATCAAACGTGTTTCTTCAGGTTGGTTGGATTTGTCCATAGATTTTTGTACTAGTTATTTGGTTAATAACAAACCCTTGTGTTTTTTTTTATAGTGGAGAGCAAAACTAGGAGTTAGGACTGTTTCTGACCAGTGATAGACCTGCTTAACTAACGGGGGCATTTGTACTTGCACCAACTAGAGGTAATGATTAAGTATGTCTGGAACATTTTGCTACACTGGAGATGAAAAACAGGGCTCTCCAAAGACTGCATGTACAAATAAAGAAGACATTTTTAGTACATCACGAACAGATACAAATGGCTAGTAATTTATATCCAAATTTAAAATAAGGTTTTTGGCAGTGGTGGATTTTTATTTGTTTTGATGGTTATGTTAATGCAATTGTTCTCATAATTGGACATTGTTTATTACATATACTCTCTGTGCAGAGGTCAGCAATTATTTTCTCTATAGGGAGACTGATGAATGAAATTTGTAGTTTTAAACTTTATTGGCCATGTGCCCCTCTGCCACTGCTGCTTCTCTCCATGCTTTTCTCTCTTCTTCTCTTCTTCTTCCTCCATTAGACTACTATCACCTTTCAAAATGTAAAGGGTATTCATAGCTCCTGTGCCGTGTCAATTCAAGCCCATAGGAGTCGGGTGAGCTGTGGTCGCAGTTTGTCAAACCTTGCCTTATGTCCACAAACTGTGTCAGGAAAGATCTTCTTAGTCACCAATGAGGATGAATATGGGAGATGCTGTAGATCTTTGTTTTTTAAAACCAGAAGGTTATTGATTCTGCCTAAAATGTCCAAATTGTTCCTCCCCACACAATAAATAATGAATCACTAATTGAAACCAGAATGAGGCTACTACCTTACTAGAAAAGAACAACCATTACTAAAAAAGTCCAAAAAGCAATTAATATAGGCACAGATGTGGTGAAGAAGGAATGCTTATACACTGCTGGGGAGTAATGTAAATTAATACAACTCTATGGAAAACAATATGAAGATTTCTTAAAAGAACTAAAAATGAATCTACCATTCAACCCAACAATCCAGCTACTGAATAATATCACCCAAAGGAAAATAAACCCACTATATTTAAAAAACCTGTGTACATATGTTTTATTGCAGCATAATTCACAGAAATGCAAAGAATGGAATCAACATAGGGTGCCTGTCAGCCACTGAGTAGATAAAATGTGGTGTATGTGTGTGTGTGTGTTTGTGTGTGTGTGTGTGTGTATATAACAATAATATATATATATATATATATACATATAATGAAATACCTCATCATAAAAATCATATAATGTCTTTAGCAACAACTTGGATAGAACTGGAGGCCATTATTGTAAGGAGTGAAATAACTCAGTAACAGGAAAACCAAATACTATATGCTCATGTATACGTGGGAGCTAAGTTATCAGGTACACAAAGGCACACAGAGTGGTATAAAAGGCATGAGCCTCAGGGTGGGAGGGGTGGAGTAGGTAAAAATTAAAACTGCCTATAGATTGCAATGTGTACTATTCGGGTATTGGGTACACTAGGTACACTAAAATCCAGACTTCACCACTATACAATTCATTCATGTAACAAAAACTACCTGCACCATAAAGCTACTGAAACAAAAAATAAGAAAAATATAAAGCAATTCAGCATGAGGAGCCACTTACTTAGAACATAACCCATTAGGAAGACATTAACCGCAGGGCTATGGACCATTATTGCAAGCTTGACCTTAAGATCAATCTATTTAACATTGATTTGTTTTAGAAGTTGTTTTTTATTTTTCAGATGAAACATTCTCTGAGAAAAAGTGTAACTATAGGTTGCCTTCTATAATTCTTTCTAAAACTACCAGGTAGACTTAAGGCATCAATTTTTAAATCAATGCGATTATCATTGTCAAGATTTCTAAAGTCTTTGCATCTCCCTAAAACATTGACTTTGTGAGGATCATTTTAATGAGCCCCAAAGATAGGCGATGTATTGCTAGTAGATCCAACTGCATGTTTACATAACAGATGCTTAATTTTGAACACCAAATCATAACTTTTGTTTAATTTAAATATCTATTATTTTCCAAGGCCATCTACCAGGCTGACACACCCTGATCTAACTCCGTAAATGTCCTTAACCAGTAGGCTGGGGATTTATTTTTCATGAGACTTGGCCTACTTTCTCAGTCACCTTCCTTATGAGTTTTGTATCTGGTGTCCCCAAATCTCTACCTTTTACAGTTTTAGCCCTGTCTTTTTTCTCTTGATTCATGTAGTTCCTGTTAAATTTTTAACTTTTTCTGGGGCTACCACATGTGTCATATATATAACATGCTCAAATTATAACTAATTCTCATTTTTCACAAACCACCGTTATCTATTATTACAGTATCATCGTCAATTCCCCAAAGGGAATACTAGGCATCCTCGCCCAACATTCTGGCCCTCGCATCCCCATGCCAAATGACATTGAATTCTGTTGATTCTATCTCTTTTGTATCTTTTATATGTCCATCTACGTTTCATTTCCACCACTACTGAATTAGTGCAGGACCTCATTATCTGGCTTATGCTAGTTCAATAATCTCTCTGCCAGCAGCCTTGACCCTCTCTAATCCATATGACACTGCAGCTGTTAATCCTTTAAAATGCAAATTTAATCATCTTATTTCTTTGTTTAAATCCCTTCAAATGGCTTTTCATTTCCCTGGGTTAAAATCAAATTCTTTTTTTTGGTGGCATACAAAGTCACTTTCATGATCTCACACCCAAACTCCAGCTCTGCCTCTGCACTCCTTAAGAACCTCAATCTTGACAGCAGACTGATTCTTTGGTTTCTGTACAGCCCAAATATAATTCTTCACATTCTGCTTTCTCTACTTGTAGGGGTCCTTTGCTTCATCATCTGCATCTCAAATTCTCACCTATATTTAATATTTAGCATAAGTGGAACATTATCTGTAATGGTCAGTGTTCTCCAGAGAAACAGAACAAATAGGAGACAGAGAGAGAGAAGAGAGATTTAATGAGCTATGTGGAGAGATTATAGAGGCCTATGAATTCAAAATCTACAGGGAAGCCTGGTGGTATGGGAGACTGAGAAGGAAAGCCAATATTCAATTTGAAAGCCATGAAGTAGGAAGAGTCAGTGGTATAGATGATGAAATCTAAAGGCAACCAGCTGAGGATTCTCTCTTATCCTGGGAAGGTCCGGTCTTTTTTGTTCTATTAAGGCCTTCAACTGACTGGATGGGGCTCACCCACAACATGCAGAACTGTCTGCTTTACTCATGTCACTGATTTAAGGTTAATCTAATCAGAAAACACCCTCACAAGAAACACCAGGTGTGTTTGACCAACTACCTCAGAACCTTAGGCATCTCAATTGACACATAATATTAACTATCGCACTCTCTGTGGTAATTCTTCACTCAGCCTTCAGAAAGGATTGGTTGATTATTCTCTCATTGCCACAAACACATCTACTATATATGCCTTTATTTTTATTTATAATTTTTTACATGTATTTTATGTCAATCTCTTTTACCAGATATTAGATCAATGAGGAAGAAATCACAGGTGACAAATATATAGCAAATTCAGTGCTTGATGATAAGTGAATGAATGAATGGAGCAAAATAAATCACGAAAAAAAATAGACATAAAGCACTATATACAAATAATTATTTTAATACGGAAAACTAGATTGTGTGTAGTAATGGTCCACAAAAAAAATAATAAATAAACATTACCAGAGCTTTCAATTTTTCTTATATTTCTCATTTGATTCTCATTGGTCATGCGCCTGAGTGGCTGTTTTCCCATCTAATAAAGTGGCAATTGAGGGCTTGAAAGATATGGATTTGACCAATGTTGCAGAGTTAACTTGTTATTAGGCTGCCAGGACTTCCATGCTCCATCTGTTGCTTTTCCACCTGTATGAATTTTAATAAACCTATTTCTAGTCTCCCTATTCCTTTGCTGATTTTTTTTAAACTAAGTATCTTTTCACCACTTGTGAATTTTAGACTCACTGTACATGGTGAACTGATCGCGCTATTTTGCTTGGGTATGTGTTGGAACATGCTACCCAACGACTCATTCCAATTTTCAATATCTGTAAAAAATGGAAGTAGTTCAAATAGCACAAATTAAAGCACAGTTTAAAACCACTGTATCATATCAAACCTATCTGTACTTTGGTTTATAAGTGCATACTGCTTGTGCATGATAATCCATCACAGCTAAAGTAGAAAAAAAGACTACAGCAGGTCACTGATTTCTCTGACAACATGACCTTCCAAATACTTCTTAAACTAAATAGATGTGTTTTTCCTCTGAATGTTTTCAAACCAAGATACTTTCAGTGATAGCTCATTTCTGTACTCTGGAAAACCCATTGATCTATAATTTAATTAAACTGGTATTTGCATTTATAAAACAGAAGTAACCAGAACAGGGCATCTACTTATATATGTGTCCTAGTTCTGCAATAGAGATGTGCACATCTGTCAAGGGTTGAAACTAAATCTGTGTGTCCTCTAATATTTGGATGGTGATTACCGGACACTGCTTTTAGCTTGCCTACAGAGCAGTGTCAGATTTCTGAATCCTCAGGGATAAAAGGAATCTGTACTGGAGACGTGAGTATTGGGTAGCTGGTATTTCTCTTCTCCCTTTTTGAAAACCTGATTTTATTATGTTTATTTTTTGGTAAACCTTAAAAGTCTAGGGATAACTAGAAATGTATCTGTTCTATATACCCGCAATATCAAATGTCAGCTAATATCCAAATACTCAGCTATTTAAAACATGTACATTACCAACAGAGACTTGTTCTTCATAAGATATTTAGAATTTCTAAATACAGCATTTTTCTGGACTCAGTGTTCATGTTATTCCTTTAAGCCAATTTTTCTTCTCTTTTGCCTATGTGACTGGCATTCCAGGTAATATTCCCCTTATCGCATTGTACATACAAACTCCCAAGATTTGTATCTCCCAAGATCCCCATATTTACAATTTTAAGCTTTTCATAACATTCAATTTGAAGAAATAGTAGGTGATATTTTTTATAAGGATTGTGGGCTTCTTATGGGATGAGGTAGTGATCCTCTTTTAGCCAAATCACCATATTGTTAACTATGGTGCAAGAAAGGAAGATAACTTCTTTGGGGTATAAGATATGTGATCTGGTCTGCCTGTGGTGGAAAGACTTAAACTTGCGTGACTGTAGGGAGGCTTTGGAGAGGCTTTTTTATTGGGCATTCCAGGAAGTTGTGTGCAGCTGAGACAGAGAGAATATATTGGTGGGCTTCTCCTCACAAGGAGATGGTGTAAAAAAAAATATGAGGGGCTGGGAAGAGTAGAATGGGGGGCTGGGTGGGGAGACTACCCACAACTGTGGAGAACTACACACTTCTTTTTTTACTTACAATGAGGAGGGATCTAGAAAGAAGCATCTGGCAGCAGGGGAGGGTCTGCATTTTGGCCCATGAACAAGGATAGAAGATGAAAGGAACCATGGTGAAGTAAGACCACATGCACTTTAGAAAGCACTTAATACAGTGTCGGTGAAATTGCACTTTAAAAATACTTCTGAGTATATATAACCCTCCAAACAGTGAGAAACACATGAAAACTGCACATAAAAGAAATGGCAACATAGCTAGATGTGGTTGGCATCAAGGTGCCAGGGAGGACTCTGAGCATTCTCTGTGGGGGTCCTTACAGGGGGCCTGCATCACCTACTCCAGTAACTGAGAAATGAAGGAGTTGTGGGAGGTTTGTACATAATTCATGGATGATACTTACTGAGTGGGGAAGCAATATGTGCACATATAAATCTACAAGCAGGAGCCTGAGGAACTAAAGGATATATGCTTCAGGTCCAGGGTCCTTGAGAAGTAGGAGTCATTATTCTGCCTGTGTTCTGCCAGTACCTGGTTCTGCCCCAGGATCAGAATCATTCACTTAGTCCAAAATGTCCCAAGTTTATCCTGAACAAAGACTTATTTTTGTTAATCTACCTTGACAAAATAGCAGGAGCTAATAACAACAAGTGGAAACTTTCTATTTCGCATAACATAAGAGGTAAATACAATTAATATATGAAAAAACATAGGAAATAAGTTATATATAAAATGAAATAGAAATTCATCATTACATTACAGAATAAAACTTTTCTGTTATATTTTAAACTATTAGTGTGAAAATTATATTTTTTTATATTTGGTAACCAGGATAAAGGGAAAATAAAAGCTGAAATCTAAGGAACAGAAATTATATTAGAAAGTCCTTTAACAGTGTAGCAATTTGAATTACAAAATATAATTGTAACCTTAAATTACTCAGGGTATTTTTTCTCATAAGAAAAGAGTAAGTGGTATGCTAATGCATGATATGGGGTTTGATAAGATATTTTTGATAGCTTCCACAAAGCGGGACAAAGGCCATATGGTAAGGCAATATATCCTTCTAAATCTTGTTATGTTTAAGCGGCTTTAAAATCATTGTCTTATAAAATGCATATTCTTTTAATGGAAAGCAATTAATACATCTGAAGTACAATTGTGACTTTAATCTGACTCCTAATAAGAAAAAAAAAAAAATGCTATGTAAACATAAGACCAATTATTGATAAGAGAAAGGTAAAATCTAACACAAATTCTCTTCTGCGACCCTGGAAATAAAAAAGATGCAGAGTTATCAACTGCATGGAAAAATGTTAGGCAGAGAATAAGGCTTTATCTCTAATTTACAGAAACTGTCATGGATGAGACCGCCTCAGCGAAGAGCAAAGCAATTGATGGATATTGGCCTAAAACCCTGGAGCAGCGCACTTTGAAAATATTTTAACTTAATTTAAAATACTCGAGATGGTTGAAAGACCCCATCTACTCAAAACAGAAGCATAATAGTACTAGGAGAATTAGTCTTTAATGACAATTAAGAATCAGAGTCAAAATTTTAAAAACAATTTTGTAAAATTGTCTGAATATTAATTCAGTATATTAAATGAGCAAATCTTTTCAAGACCAAGAACTACATTTTTCACAGTCATGTTTACCTTTTAAAGCAAATTGTTGTAATGCTTCCTGCCCCAATAAATGATTCTTTGTCCCACTATGTCTTTGGAAAGTTTGGTGTCTCAAACATTTAGAGGTATGCTCAGCAGAACCACTGCTCTCAACTTGTACCCAAAGTTAGTGATTTTGGTACTAGTACAATGTGAAACTAAAAATGAGAATAAAACTGGACCCTGTCTACACACCATGTATTTAAATTCTACCCATAGGTAGAATTTTTATATATAGCAAAACAAATGAGCCTAAAAATATACATTCTTTAACTTTTAAAATTATTTTACTTTATCTATTTCTCTTATTTCTGTTTTTGTTGTTAACATTTCTTCATTACAATTATTTGTTGTTTATACTGTCCTTCTCTCTGGTTTTATTGCTTCTATGTCTGGATAGAGACTAAGCAAAGTGAATGGTTGACATGTGTGAAGTTCTGCGTTGCCTGATCCCAGCTCGGGCTGAGTGCCCTGGGCCACTGCATCTGTCTGGATTGTTTTCATCTCACCTTTTAGCTTTTGTTCTCTAGAAGCTAGGTGGGTCAGAAGAATTGCATATCCAAAGTGTTCTGCATTGCCTTCTCCCAAAAATAAGGTCACATAATTATATTCATTTTGTTTTGCTTTTGGCTTTAATTTAATATTTAGTAATTGGTATGACTATTCAGGATTTTGAGAGTGTTTAGCAAGAGGAGGAGAATTATGCGATATAGAAAGAGATAGTGTGCTTTCTTGTGTGGCTGTTGTCAAATCTAATAACCTCCCTTAAGCCAGCCAGGGCAGCTTATTTCATGCATGGACATCGCATTACTGAGTTCTCTATAATACTCCTCTGCCCACTGACACCCATTTTGGTAGGGTGTCCTGAAATCTCATCTCACCAAGTCTGCAACATTCCATATCTCTTTGCAAGTGCTGAAATGTAGTACATTTTTGAAGGAAATTTTAAATATTATACTATCAATGATTGATCAAGGTCTTTATTGATGAGATATTAACTGGAAAGACAGAGTATCTGAAGAGCAAAGAAGCAAAAGGAAAAATATTGTGTAGTAAGATTCTGCAAGTATGTGGTATAATCCACATTTCATTATAACACAGGACAAAACAATGCTTTTATGAGAAATTGAGATGTATTTAATATTACATTGCATCAATTGGTATGATTATATTGCTGATGCCATGAAATTTAAGCTAGAATGTTAATCTAGGAAATAAATTCAATTTTATGTTACTAGTTTATTCTTGAACAAATCTATATATTGAATAAGAACTTAATGTGATTATTTTCTATTCATACATTTAGTGCAATTGTTAATTGCTTTGGCAAAAAATCCTTATGATTCTCACAATGTCAAGTGTTTGGAAACATACTCATTATGCCAAGATAAAAAATTGAAGTGAACACAAAAGGACAAAAAATACGGAATTTTAAAGGTCATTGATTCATTCATTAAGTCAATAAGTATTTACTGGTATTTACTACATATTCCATGATCAAAAGGCAAAAAAGTGCCAGAAATTCAAACACACAAACCCGGCTCCCTGATCCCAGCCCCGAGAACGCCATCTCTCCAAACTCCAGCTGCAACTCCCAAAGCAACCTTCACGTGACGCCTGAGCAAGATCCAAATTGTTCAAGACACAAAAACAGAGCGAGACCGTGCAAATGTGACAATATCCAGCAGAGCCCCATGTTGAACATTTACGGCAAAAAGAGAAGATATAATACAACTGCTTAAATAAACATATAAACTAAAGTAATTTTTGTCATACCTTTAAATTTTTCTGTATCCCTACTATGGTTCTTCTTAGCTCATTTACTGAGGAAATAATTAATTACTTACTGTTACTATGTTTTAGTGAAGAAGGTTCTGTGCTCATGGAGTTTTCAATTTAGCAGTGAAAACAAACTTTGACCAGGAATCTAAGTGTTGTATGTTATAGAGGAGAAGAGGTGAGTCAGTTGGAAATATAATAGATGTTCTCACCTCCATAGGGCTTCCAGGGAATAAGTGGAGAATGAACAGTGACTTCTACATAGTAATATACAGTTTTCTTTTGACCAAATTACAATGGGCAATTTTTATTAAATTACCTGTTATTTGCTGGAGAGAAAATGATCAACATGATCCATACTTCACCCTCTTGTGACGTACATTACATTATTGAGAACCAAGTATATTTACTGTTTGATTTCATTGTTTAATGTGTAATAACACATTTTCTGCTGATTATCTATATATTACCATAAGTGCTTATGGGCAACAAAAACAAATGAACCAAAACAAGTATCGGATATGAGGACACCTCAGTTATTTCATAACATACCTCTAAAGTAATGACATGGTAAATAATCTGACATTACAACACAAGAAATCCACACATACTGCTTCATTTTATGTAGATATGCCTGGGAATAAGTAGATGTACACATTTATTCAGGTCTCCAACATACCATCAGGACAACGTATTTTTGCAGCAAAGCACCAGTATTGCTCACATTTTACCATTTCCATTTAAACCAGAAATCTATAAATTTGGATACATTTATCTTCTATTTGTTAAATTATTTAGTTGCATAGTACATGTTCCTCTAAAATTGATTTTGTTGTTGTTGTTGTTGTTGTTGTTGCAGATAAATTCGTTTACCTTGAAGATTATCTGTTACCGTGCGTTTGTTTATTCTCCTTTAAGTTTCACACAAGAACCCTAGCTCAGTGACAGTTCCAGAAGGTCAGTACTTAATATATTTTTTGGTGGGTTAAAGCTGAACGTGATGGGTTTGAGTAAAAATATCTATCAAGTCAATCATACAAACACATCTCTTGACTTAATAAACTTGGTAGAAATATGCTCTGAATACTGAATAGAAGGGCTACAATTGTATAAACATCCTAACCTTTGATTATTGATTATTTATAGTACATAGACATGAAAATCAAAATATCCAAATTATTAATTTTTGGCTGCTTTTTCCAACCAATCTCTTTACTCAGAACTAGTAACTAACTCTGATTTGAGAATTACTTTCCCCTCTTAACTAATTTATGTTATAAAGGGAACAACATCAGTGGTATGATTAAATGCCGAAGAAACAAAAGACCTTAGAGAGCTCCATAGATGACAAGCTTCCCGAACTATCAAGACTATCTTCTAATTGCAGCCCAATTATAACAGAGACAAAAGTGTAGGAATGTTGCCATGTCAAAAGAGACCTATAAACCCGGGTATCATCCTCAATACCAAATAGATATAAAAGAACACATACCGTCCACAAGGAAAGATGTTTTATGAATACAGGCTCACCCCTCAGGAAACATCCTTGGTAAACCAGCATTAGTTTATATAGGCAATAGTTAGAAGGAATTCCTAGAAGGAACAGGAATTCAAAAAATAACCTACTAAAAAAGGACACCAAATGTGATGAAGAGGTCATTAAGTAGAGATCAGGTTGAGTCCGCAAATGTCCCATCCTGGCCGTCCCGGCGTGCTCTTTGATGTCAATAAAACTGTTTGGAGCTAAAATTACAGGAGCCCTGCAGAGAAGAGCCACTCCCCATTTCCCCACCCTACTTTGCCAGCCCCACCTGGGAGTGGAGGTGGGTAAACACCCAGACATATTGGCTATTTAAACATTTGGGAGTAGGAACATTTCTGCTTTAGATAAAATGGTAGATGATTAAGAAATAGAAACTGTACAGGGTTTTTTTTATGAATCATCTTTATGGTGAAATAATGCATACATATCCTCTACTGCATTAAAATGTAAGTTTAATGATTTTTATTACATGCACAGATATATGCAAATATCATCACAAGAATTTTAAGCAATTTGCAAATATCATCACAAGAAATTTTAAACAATTTTTATCACCACCCGCGAGAAGCTGCAGCGCCCTCTAGCCATTGCCCTTCAGCTTCTTCCCCACCTTCTCCCAGGCCTAATCAACCCCTAATCTACTTTTTTAGTCTTCATAGATTTAACTTTCCTGGACATTTCAGCACAAGTAGGGTACATAGCGTGGTATTTTTGAGTTGCTTATTAACAGAATGTTGACTATTTTTTTATTCCTGGGTTAACTTTTTTTTAGTCCCTCTCCAGCATGGTATATTTTTTATGATTGGGAATCTCAGATTTTCAGAAATGAATCTGGTCATTCCTTCAAGTTCCATGTGTAGTATATTTATACCATCAAATGTTTTCTAATCTCTGTATACCTTTATATGTGTTCTTAGAAGGTATGAGGAGTTACTATTGAAATAAATTAGCCACTAGCAATACTACCTTTTATGATGTCATGCTTTGTCTCACTAACATTTTTATTATCTTGCTAAAATTTTTTATTTTAAGCCTAGCAATTATTTCATTTAGACACATTTCTTTTGGTTACGGTCCCTGAAATATAAAGGTTTAGTGTAAGAGGGAAAAAAAGTACCTACATGTGTGCAGAGATTTAAGCACAAACAAAATCTCTATCCTCATACACTAGTCGGGCTGCATTTCCCACCATCTTTCACTATGGCAACAGTGCTGGCTGGCTCCCTCAGGCCAAAATGACCTTACAAGTCTAAATCCCACTGAATTGCCATTTCATAGCCAAAATGAGGTGAAGTAATTATTGCATGACACAAATCCCTCTCCCACAATTCAGCAACTACTTAGCTAATAGGTTTTCTGTCTGAAACATCCCAATTAGTGACAACACTTCACACTTCAGCCTGGCCTGTGGAGGCTTACCAGTCACGATCGTGAATCTGTCCTCTGTGCATGCAAAATATCTCCTGGCAGCAAGGAATGTGCTCTGAGAAGAATGACTATCCCAGGTACCTTAGAGCATACCAAGACAATCAAACAACAGCATTACAAAGTGGGTCTGTTTTATTTCATTTTAAAGCCAGAGACTCCAGCACCATGAAGCTAACCTGTTTTCCTTAACTTCAGGAAATTTCACTTAACGCCAGTGGGTGGTCTGTCATGCGTCTCCCACTGCTTGTGGTCAGCCTCCCAGGGTCTCTGCTTTTGGGTCGTAGCCCGCTGGCGGAGTCGTTTCCCGGTGGTTCCAGTTTGGGTTGGTGGTGGGCAGCGTGGGCATCCAGCGTCCAGAGCGCTGTTCTGTTCATCCGCTCATCCCACAGGCAGCCTCTTTGCCAGGATGAAGAAGACCCACACCCCAGCCAAGGACAAGGCCTCAGAGGGGCTCACTGTCCACCCACTTGGGAGGGTGCCCAGAACTTCAAAGAGAGGGGTTCTCACTCCTCACCCCTGTGCCCTCATTGACAAATCCTTGATACGGGAGGAGAAGCTTGGCTGGATGGAGAAAGCGTCTGGGTGGCTCAAACGCTGGCCTTCCTGCCCAAGCTCACCCTTTGGGCACTTCTCCACAGATGGCAGCGGTGGT
>JAKGGE010001025.1:0-33216 GCA_023748175.1 Hoolock leuconedys
GTCTGTCATGCGTCTCCCACTGCTTGTGGTCAGCCTCTCCCCGGGTCTCTGCCTGGGTCATGTGGCCCGCTGGCAGTCGTTTCCCCGGCGGTTCCAGTTTGGGTTGGTGAAGGGTGGGCAACGTGGGCATCCGCGTCAGAGCCGCTGTTCTGTTCATCCACTCCCCATCCTGAGCAGCCTCTTTGCAGGATGAAGACGACCCACACCCCAGCCAAGGACAAAGGCCTCAGAGGGGCTCACTGTCCACCCACTTGGGAGGGTGCCCAGAGAACTTCAGAAGAGGGGTTCTCACTCCTCTCACCCTGTGCCCTCATTGACAAATCCTTGATACGGGAGGAGAAGCTTGGCTGGATGGAGAAAGCGTCTGGGTGGCTCAAACGCTGGCCTTCCTGCCCAGCTCACCCTTTGGGCACTTCTCCACAGATGGCAGCGGTGGTGCCGGCGGCATTGCACGCCAAGCCTGCCTGGCCTCTGGCCTCTGCTCTGTCCTCCCTCTTGCTCTGCCGTGTTTCTGAGAAGCCTAGGGGCCTCTTGGTCTGGCTCAATGTCTTCCCACCAGAAAATTCCCCAGATCCATCGGAGAAACTTCCTGGAGGTCAGGTCGTGATTGTTCCCTCTGACTATGATCCAGCATGATTGGGCAGGTCTTGGGAGATCCTGGAGCTCTGGGCTTGCATGGCAGTCTCTGGGACGGGAAGCTTTTAGGGTCTCCATTGGCTCGAGTTATGGCTGCGTGGTGGGTCCAGGAAGGCATAAAGCAACCCTGACTGTTCCTGACATTTGCCTTGCTTCTACTAGGAAGAGGCGATTGTCGCGTGCCACCTACCCAGTTCCTCTCTGATTGTTGAAGGCCAGCCGGTTCCTATGCTCCTGGGCAAAGAGCCTTGTAGCAATGAATATTCTGGCTGCCATGGATGTCAGGGAGCCAAAGGGACGAGGGCTCCTGGGTGTGGGGGAGGTGGCGTCCCAGGGGGCACCCAGCGGTGGTGGGAGTAGGTGGTGGAGGTAGTTTGTGGGCCCCTCGGCCCCTCTGGCAGGCATCCTACATGTGGCTTGGATTTGGCGCAGGTCCTGTCTCCCAGGTTTTCAGGTGCTCTTAGCTTTTCCACCGGCTTTGTGGCGGAGGTCTCCAGCCCAGAGCATGGCTGGACATCACTGTCGTCTCGCCACTCGCCCCAGCGGCCCTGTACACCCGCTCACTCCAGCTGCTGTTCGGGGATGGGGGTGCCACGTGTGGTCACGACTGGGTCCCACCTGGACTCCCGGCTATGTCTGTCTTTGCGATGTGGTGGGAAGCAGTGTCGCTGTGCCAGACCCCCCGCGCCTTGGAGGTGAAGGCAGGCCACTGCTCCACCCAGGAAGGAGGGAGGCAGTGGGCTCACAGGTCAGTGAATTTTCTGCCCACGGCATGCCTCGTGGCCCTGGGGATCGTTCCGTGCCCCAGCGAGACACTTCCCGCCACACGGCACCGTAACCCCATGCCCGATCACCTGGTGGGATCCGTCATCGGATCCGAAGAGGAGTCCGCACCGCCCAGCCGGTACCCCGAAGCTGCTCCTACACTGGGAACCGAAGCAGAAGACCGATCAAAAAGGTCCTGACCACCGGACTCCTACGGGTCCGACCGACCCTGGGTCTCCAGCAGGCCCCTGTGGCAGTCTGCCTACCCACACCACCTCGGTCTGTGCTGCCTTCGCAGCCCCAATTGCCGCCAGTGCCGCCCCATTCCCTCCAGCCTGCCGCGTCACCGCCATTTCTTAAAGGGTCCGTAGCCTGACTCTCCGGAGGCAGCGGCGAGACGGCCTACCCAGTGCACATGCGAGAGGCCCGAGCCACTGCTTAGGTCACAGTGACCGCCGCCATTGCCCAGGGGTGGGTCCCTGAGACTCGTCGAACTAGGAGCACTGTGCGTGTGCCTGAGGAGTCAGGGTAGGGCCAGTCCACAGCAGGGCGTTAACGGGATAGTGTCCAGAGAGAATCGCGGAGGGTCGAGCAGAAGAAGACTCAGCAGGAAGAAACCTCAGGCAGGTGGCGGGAGACAGCGGATCCCAGCCCTAGGCCTTGTGAGGGGTGTGCCTGAGTCTCCCAAAAGTGGTGCCCTTGTGATGTCAAGGATGGGTCTGCCTGTGTGCCCGTGGGCTGCTCTCTCACCTGTGGGTGCGTGGTTCTTGACAGAACCCGAGCCTTCAGAGGCTGCTTGGGAGTGGGAGTTAACCTGCCTGCCAGCCTTATCACCGGTGTGCGTGTGTGCTGATATGTGTGCGTTTGTCTGTGTGTGTGTGTTTGTGGCAGGTGCCCGCCACGTCTCTCCCTTCTCACTCTTTCCTTCGCTCTCTGTTCCTATATCTGTCCGTCTGTGCGTGCGTCTTTGCTGGGACACAGGTGCCCTTTGCGCCGGAGGGTGGTTTCTTGCACGTCGCCCTTTCTTGTGGTCATCCTCTCCCCTGATATCTGCCTGGGTGGTGAGATGTCCGGCAAACATGGTTCCAACCCGGTTCCAGTTCCAGGTTGGCGGTGAAGAGGCGCGATGGGCAATGTAGATCTGACCGGAGACGCCCGGGCTGTTCATCCCCTCCCATCCTGAGCAGCCTCTTTGCCATGATGAAGGCGACCACACCCCAGCCAAGGACAAAAGGCTTCAGAGGGGCTCATTCTCCACCCGCATGAGGGGTGACCAGAGAACTTCAAAAAGAGGGTTCTCCTCCTCTAGCCCTGTGCCCTCATTGACAAATCTAGCCAGAGCTTCGACACAGGGGCCGGAGAAGGAAACCCGGCAGCTGGATGGGGAAAGCGTCTGTGTGGCTCAACGGCGCTTCTCGCGCCAGCTCACCGCTGGGCACTTCTACCGGATGGCCGTTGTGGTGCCCGGCAGCAGTGGCATGACGCCAATCCCTGCCTGGGCTCTTGACTCTGCTCCGTCCTCCCTCTTGCTCTGTCTGCTGTGCTTCTGAGAATCCTAGGGGCTTCTTAGTCTGGCTCAATGTCTTCCAACCAGAAGACTTCCCAGTCCATCCGGGAGAAAATTCCTGGATGTCGGCGTCGTGATTGTTTCCCTCTACAAACCTTTATCAGCATGATTGGGCAGGTGCGGAGATCCTGCAGCAGTGGGCTTGCATAGCTAGCTGTCTGGGACGCAGGCTTTTGGTCTCGTGGCTAGGATTATGGCTGCGTGGTCGGTCAGGGAAGCGCCAAGGCAACCCGACCATTCCTGATATTTGCCTTCTAGGAAAGGCGGTGTCTCATCAAAACTGCACTTCCTTTCTGATTGTTGAGGGACAGCCGATTTCTCTGCTCCTGGGCAAACAGCCTTCTAGCAATGAATCTTCTGGCTGCCACAGATGTCAGGAAGCCAAATGGACCGGGTTTTGCTGGGTGCGGGGGAAGTGGCATCAGCGTTACCCAGCCGCTGGCGGGGTGGTTGTGGGGCATACTTTGTGGAAACCCCTCCGCCCCTCTTGCACACATCTCTGCATGTGAAAACTGGATTCTAGGCATGAGCCCTGTGTGCGGAGTTTTTCGGAATTAAGCAGCTTTTTCATCGGCTTTGTGGCGGAGGTCTCCCGCAGCCCCAGGGCACACAGTTGGACATCACTGTCCGTCTCGCCATAGCCCCCTGCGGCCCCTGAAGACAGACAGCTCACTCCGTCTGCTGTTGGGTGACGTGGGTGCCACGTGTGGTCACACTGGCTCCAACTCGGACTCCCGCCTGTCTGTCTTTGCACTGGCGGGGGAGGCCGAATGTCGAGGAGTGCAGGAACCTCGCGCCTGGAGGTGAAGGCAGGCCACTGCTCCACCCAGGAAGGAGGGAGGCAGTGGGCTCCGCGGGTCAGTGCATTTTCCCGCGGACTGCACTGGCCTTGCTGACCCTGAAGTCATTCCCTGCCCCAGCCAGACTCTTCCCGCCACACGTCACTGTAACCCCATGCTTGATCACCCAGTGGGATCCATCATCGGATCCGAAGAGGAGTCCGCACAACCCAGCCGGCACCCCGAAGCTGCTCCTCCACCGGGAACCGAAGCAGAACACCAATAAAGGAGGTCCTGACCACTGGACTCCTAAGTGTCCGACCCTGGCTCTCCCGCAGGCCCCTTTGGCAGTCGGCCTCCCACTGCCGCCTCGGGCTGCGCCTCTTTTCGCGGCCCCAAAGCGCCGCCACCGCCGCCCCTTTCCCCCCAGCCTGCCGTGTCACCGCCATTTTTTAAAGGGCCCGCAGCCTGACTTTCTCCGCAGCCAGCCGAGTGAAGGCCTATCCAGTCGCATCATTGACCCGAACGCGCCCGGCGGTCACAGTGACGCCGCCCGTTGCCGGGGTGGGTCCCTGAACTCATCAAACTAAGCCCCATGCGATCTTACCGAGTCGGGATGAGAACAGTCCTAGCCATGGCGTTAACAGGATGGTGTCGGGATGACCGGATTCGCGGAGGGTCCAGCAGAAGGAAGAAGCCTCAGGAGGAAGAAACCTCAGACGCATTGCCGGGGAGGCAGCGCCGGGTCCAACCTCGAAGCGTCGCGGGCGGTTTGCCGATGAGTCTCCCCAATTTGGTGCCCGCTTCGGTAGCCGAGGGGCGGGTCTGCCTGTGTGCCCGTGGGCTGCTCTCCCACGGTCGCGTCGCCAGTCGTGACAGAACCGGCAGCTTCAGGGGCTTCCTGGGGATGGGTGTTAACCTGCTGCCTGTATCTCTGTGTGCGTTTCGGGTGTGTGCGTGTGTGCGTGTGTGTGCGTGTGTCTGTTGTGTGTGTGTGTTTGTGTGCTTGGGTGCCCACTTACGTCTCTCTCTGATTTCTCACTCTCTCCCTTCTCGCTCTTTCCATCGCTCTCTGTTACTATCTCTGTCCGTCTGTGCGTGCGTGTTTGCTGGGACACAGGTGCCCTTTGCGCGGAGGGTGGTTTCTCGCACGTCGCCCTTTCTTGTGGTCAGCCTCTCCCCGTTTCTCTGCCTGGGTCGTGTGGCCCGCTGGCAATCGTTTCCCCGGCGGTTCTACTTTGGGTTGGTGAAGGCGTGGGCAATGTGGGCATCTGCGTCGGAGCCGCTGTTCTGTTCATCCACTCGCCATCCTGAGCAGCCTCTTTGCCAGGATGAGGACCACACCCCAGCCAAGGACAAAGGCCTGATAGGGGCTCACTGTCCTCCCGCATTGGGAGGGTTCAAGAAGAACATCAGAAGGGTTCTCACTCCTCTCGCCCTGTGCCCTCATTGACAAATCTAGCCAGAGCTCGACACAGGGAGGGAGAAGGAAGCCAGCGGCGGGATGGGGAAAGCGTCTTTTTGGCCCAAATTCTGGCCTTCCTGCCCAGCTCACCCTTTGGGCCCTTCTCCCCGGATGGCCGTGGTGGTGCTGGGGGCATTGCCGCCAATCCTGCCTGTGCTCTGGCCTCTGCTCTGTCCTGCCTCTTGCTCTGCCTGCCCTGTTTCTGAGAAGCTTAGGGGCTTCTTAGTCTGGCTCAATGGCTTCCACCCTGTAGACTTCCCAGACGACCCGGGAGAAACTTCCTGGAGGTCGGGGTCGTGATTGTTTCCCTCTCCCAAACTTTTTCAGCATGACTGGGGAGGTGCGGAGATACTGGAGCTCTAGGCTTCCATAGCCGTCTGGGACAGGGAAGCTTTCCGGGTCTCCGTGGACCAAGTGATGGCTGCATGGTCCGTCCAGGAAGAGTGTGAGGCAACCCGACCGTTCCTGACATTTGCCTTCTAGGAAAGGCGGTGTCCCATCAAACCTGCACTTCCTCTCTGATTGTTGATGGCCAGCTGGTTCCTCTGCTCCTGGGCAAAGAACCTTCTAGCATTGAATATTCTGGCTGCCACGGATGTCAGGGAGCCAAAGGGACCGGGTTTTGCTGGGTGCGGGGGAGGTGGCGTCAGCGTTACCTAGCGATTGGCCCGAGTGGTTAATGGAGCATACTTTGTGGAAACCCCTCGGCCCCTCTGGCAGGCATCCCTGCATGTGGCTTGGATTCTAGCAGAGCTGAGATGTAGCGGGTTTTTCAGGTCTTGGCACTTCCTCAGCTCTGTGGCGGGAGGTCTCCAGCAGACTACAGTTGGACATCACTCTCCCAGGTCTCGCCCTCAGGCCACGAAGACACCCGCTCACTCCATCTGCTGTTGGGTGACGTGGGTGCCACGTGTGGTCACACTGGATCCAACTCGGACTCCCGCCAGTCTGTCTTTGCACCTGTGGCGGGAGGCAGTGTCAGGGTGCCGGAGACCTTGCGCCTTGGAGGTGAAGGCAGGCCACTGCTCCAGCCAGGAAGGAGGGAGGCAGTGGGTTCACGGGTAAGTGAATTTTCCATGGACAGCACGCCTTGCGGCCCTGGGGATCATTCCCTGCCCCAGCCAGACTCTTCCCGTCACACGTCACTGTAACCCCATGCCTGTTCACCCAGTGGGATCCATCATCGGATCCGAAGAGGAGTCCGCACAACCCAGCCGGCACCCCGAGGTGCTCCTCCACCCGGGGAACCTAAGCAGAAGACCGATCAAGGTCTGACCGCGGACTCTCGTGTCTGACCCTGGCTCTCCCGCCAGGCCCCTCTGGCAGTCGGCCTCCCCCCGCCGCCTGGGGCTGCGCCCTCTTTCACGGCCCCAAGCGCCGCCACCGCCGCCCCATTCCGCACAGCCTGCCACGTCGCCGCCCATTTTTTAAAGTGTCCCAGCCTGACTCTCCCGCGTAGCCAGCGGCCCGAGTGGGCGCTCTCAATCGTCTTGTCTGCTTGTGAGCCGAGAGCCGCCCGCTTGTGTCACATTGACGGCCGCCGTTGCCCGCGGCTGTGTCCCTGAGACTCGTCCAACTAGGAATCCCTGTGCGATCTTGCCTCGGAGTCGGGGATGAGAACAGTCCTGGCCATGGCATTAACAGGATGGTGTCGGGAGGACCGGATTCGCGGATGGTCCAGCAGAAGGAAGAAGCCTCAGGAGGAAGAAACCTCAGATGCATCGCCGGGGAGGCAGCGCGGGATCCCAGCCTCAGGCGTGCGCGGACGGTGTGCCTGTGAGTCTCCCCAAAAGTGGTGCCCTTCTGATGGCGAGGACGGGTCTGCCTGTGTGCCCGTGGGCTGCTCTCCCACCGGTGCGTCGTAGTCGCGGAGAGCAGAACCCGGCAGCTTCAGGGGCTTCCTGGGGGTGGGTGTTAACCTGCTGCCTGTATCTCTGTGTGTGTTTCGGGTTTGTGCGTGTGTGCGTGTGTGTGCGTGTGTCTGTGTGTGTGTGTGTGTTTGTGTACTTGGGTGCCCACTTACGTCTCTCTGATTTCTCACTCTCTCCCTTCTCGCTCTTTCCATCGCTCTCTGTGACTATCTCTGACCGTCTGTGCGTGCGTGTTTGCTGGGACACAGGTGCCCTTTGCGCCGGAGGGTGGTTTCTCGCACGTCGCCCTTTCTTGTGGTCAGCCTCTCCCGGGTCTCTGCCTGGGTCGTGTGGCCCGCTGGCAGTCGTTTTCCCGGCGGTTCCAGTTTGGGTTGGTGAAGGCTTGGGCAACGTGGCATCTGCGTCAGAGCCGCAGGGCTGTTCATCCCCTCCCCATCCTGAGCAGCCTCTTTGCCAGGATGAAGACGACCACACCGCAGCCAAGGACAAAGGCCTCAGAGGGCTCACTGTCCACCCGCGGGAGGGGTGCCAGAGCCAAGAAGAGGGTTCTCACTCATCTAGCCCTGTGCCCTCATTGACAAATCTAGCCAGGCTCGACACAGGGAGGAGGAGGGAAGCTGGCGGGGAGGAAGCGTGGCTCAAGCCTTTAGCCTTCCTGCCAGCTCACCCTTGGGGCACTTCTCCCCGGATGGCCGTGGTGGTGCTGGGGTCATTGCCGCCATTCCTGCCTGGGCTCTGGCCTCTGCTCTGTCCTGCCTCTTGCTCTGCCTGCCCTGTTTCTGAGAAGCTTAGGGGCTTCTTAGTCTGGCTCAATGGCTTCCACCCTGTAGACTTCCGAGACGACCCGGGAGAAACTTCCTGGAGGTCCAGGTCGTGATTGTTTCCCTCTTCAAAACTTTTTCAGCATGATTGGGCAGGTGCGGAGATCCTGGAGCTCTGGGCTTCCATAGCCGTCTGGGACAGGGAAGCTTTCCGGGTCTCCGTGGACCAAGTGATGCATAGTCAAGATCCAGAAGGAAGAGTGTAGAGCAACCCAACCGTTCCTGACATTTGCCTTCTAGAGCCTTGATTGTGCATCCAGAGCCTGCACTCCCTCTCTGATTGTTGAGGGGCCAGCCGGTTCTTCTGCTCCTGGGCAAAGAGCCTTCTAGCAATGAATCTTCTGGCTGCCACGGATGTCAGGGAGCCAAATGGACCGGGTTTTGCTGGGTGCGGAGGAGATGGCGTCAGCGTTACCTAGCCGGTGGCGGGGTGGTTGTGGGGCATACTTTGTGGAAACCCCTCCGCCCCTCTTGCAGACATCCCTGCATGTGGCTTGGATTCTGGCACATTCCCAGCGTCGCAAGTTTTCAGGTGCGCTTGACTTCCTCAGCTTTGTGGCAGAGGTCTCCCACAGCCCCCGGGCACACAGTTGGACATCACTGTCCGTCTGGCGTAGCCCCTGTGGCCCAGGCCTGCCTCACTCCGTCTGCTGTTGGGTGACGTGGGTTACCCACGATGTGAAGTCACACTGGCTCCAACTTCGGACTCCCGCCTGTCTGTCTTTGCACGTGTGGCGGGAAGCAGTGTCGGGGTGCCGGAGACCTCGTGCCTTGGAGGTGAAGGCAGGCCACTGCTCCACCCAGGAAGGAGGAAGGCAGTGGGTTCCCGGGTCAGTGCATTTTCCACGGACAGCACGCCTTGCGGCCCGGGGGATCATTCCCTGCCCCAGCTGTGAGTCTCTTCCCATGCTGCGTCACTGCTTAACTATGCCTGATCACCGGTGGGATCCATCATGGGATCGAAGGTAGATCCGCGCAGCCCAGCGGGCATGCCCGAACTGCTCCTCACGGAACTGAGCAGAAGACCGATGGGGTCCTGACCTGGACGGCGTGTCTGACCCTGAAACCTGCGGGCCCCTCTGGCAGTGGCCTCACCCACGCCCTTGGGCTGCGCCCCTTTCCGCAGACTAGCGCCGCCACCGCCCGCCCCGTTCCCCACAGCCTGCCAGCGTCTCCGCCATTTTTTAAAGGGTCCGCAGCCTGACTCTCCGCAACCAGCGGCCCGTCAGCCGTCCAGTCTTTACTTGCTTGGACCCAGCTTCGCCGCTAGAGTCCTGAGTGAGCGCCGCCGTTGCCGGGGGTGGTCCCTGAATTCGATCCAACTAGAGTCCACAATGGCGATCTTGCCTGGTCGGGGATGAGAACAGTCGTGGCAATGGCATTAAGAGGATGGTGTCCGGAGAGATAGATATGCGGAGATTTAGAGAAGGAAGAAGCCTCAGGAGGAAGAAACCTCAGGCGCATCGCCCGAGGAGGCAACGCGGAGATCCCAACCTCAGGCGTCTTGTGAGACGGTGTGCCCACTTGAGTCTCCCAAAGTGGTGCCCTTGTGATGTGGGGCGGGGTCTGCCTGTGTGCCCGTGGGCTGCTCTCCCACCGGTGCGTCGTAGTCGCGGAGAGCAGAACCCGGCAGCTTCAGGGGCTTCCTGGTGGTGGGTGTTAACCTGCTGCCTGTATATCTGTGTGCATTTCGGGTGTATGCCTGTGTGCGTGTGTGTGCGTCTGTCTGTGTGTGTGTGAGTTTGTGTGCTTGTGTGCCCACTTAGGTCTCTCTCTGATTTCTCACTCTCTCCCATCTCGCTCTTTCCGTCGCTCTCTGTACTATTCTGTCCGTCTGTGCTGCTGTTTGCTGGGACACAGGTCCCCTTTGCGCCGGAGGGTGCTTTCTTGCACGTCGCCATTTCTTGTGGTCAGCCTCTCCCCGGGTCTCTGCCTGGGTCTTGTGGCCCACTGCAGTCGTTTTACCGACGGATCCAATTTGTGTTGGTGAAATCGTGGGCAACGTGGGCATTTGCGTCAGACCCGCAGGGCTGTTCATCCACTCCCGATCCTGAGCAGCCTCTTTTGCAGATTAGAGGGCAGAGCCACACACCACGGCCAGGGCAAAGGAGCCTCAGAGGGGCTCACTGTCCACCCTCAGTGGGGTGCCCAGAGAACTTCAAGAGGGGTGCGATGGCGCGAGGCGGACATTGATCAAATACAGGTGTGAGCCCAGGGGCCAGCAGGAGACCCTCCTCAAAAAAGCTAAGAGGAGAAACCAGGCGCGCCTGAAAACCTGGGAGACAGGGCCTGGGCCCGAGATCCAAACCCACATGCAGGGGATGCCTGCCAGGAGGGCGAGGGTTTCACAAACTAAGCCCCACCACCACCCATACCCGGCTATGTACCGGTGTTCTGCCCACTTTAGCAAACCCAGTCCCTTTGGCTCCCTGACATCCGTGGCAGCCTGAAGATTCATTGCTAGAGGCTCTTTGCCCAGCAGCAGAGAGGAACCCGGCTGGCCCAAAACAAACAGAGGAAGTGCAGGTTTGATCACGACACGTCTTTCCCTAGAGGGCAAATGTCAGGAAGGGTGGGTTGCCTCAAGCTCTTCCTGAATGTCTGCCAGCCATCACTTGGACCAGACCGGAAATCTTCCCTGTCCCAGGCGGCTATGAAACCCAGAGCTCCAGGATCTCCACACCTGCCAATCTGCTGAAAGAGTTTGGAGAGGGAAACAATCCGACCCCGACCTCAGGATGTTTCACCATGGTGGTCTGGGAAGTCTTCAGGGGTGGAAGTCCATTGAGGCAGACTAGGAAGCCCCTACTGGAAGGCTTCTCAGAAACAGAACGGAGCAGAACCAAGAAGGGAGGACAGGCAGGAGCTGCCAGAGGTAGCAGGCAGGATTGTGACTATGCCACCAGCACCACCCACGGCCATCCAGGAGGGTGCCAAGGGGTGAGGAAGAGCTGTGTGCAGGAAGGCCAGTGTTTGAGCCACAAGAACCTTTCCCTCCATGCATGGCCCTTCTCCCTCCTGTGTGGGAACTCTGGCCTGGAGTATGTCCAGTAAGGGGCACAGGGCAGGAGGGAGTGGGAACCTTCTTCTTGAAGTTCTCTGGGCAGCCCTATAGCGGTTGGACAGTGTGACCCCTCTGAGGGCCTTTTGTCCTTGTCTGCGGTGTGGTGCATTATTCATCCACGGCAAGGGCTGCTCAGGATGGGAGGATGGTGTCCCTGCGGCTCCGGCAGCAGATGCCCACGTTCGCCGCCTTCACCAACCCAAACTGGAACGCCCATTAAAAGCGACTATGGCCAGACCACACGACCAGACAGAGACCAGGGAGGAGGCCCGACCACAATAAAGAGACGGCGTGGGACAAACCACCCTCTGGCACAAAGGCCCCTGTGTCCCAGGAAGCAGCATGCTGAGCCAGGACAGAGATAGAGACAGGGAGTGATAGGCGATAAGGAGAGAGTGAGAAATCAGAGGCGTGGGAGGTGGGCAGCCAAGCACGCAAGAGACACACCACCACCTGAACCTGCATACACACAGGCACACCCAAAGCACACAGAGATACAGGCAGCGGGTTAACACCCACCCCAGGCAGCCCCTGGAAGCTGCCAGTTCCTCTCCACAACTGGGACCACAGTTGAGAGGGCAGCCCGCGGGCACTGAGTCCAGACCAGATCCTCGACATCACAAGGGCACCACTTTTGGGGGAGACTCAAAGGGCTTTTACCCGATCGGCGCGTACCTGGGGAACATGATCAGCAGCTTCCATCCCGGCGATGCGTCCCAGGAGTATCTCCCTCCTATGAGGCTTCTTCCTTCTGCTGGACCTTCCATGAATCGGTCCCTCGGACACATCCTGTTAGCGCCATGGCCAGGACTGTGTTGTCATCCCGACTCCAGGGGCATGTCCTTTTTGCCATCCCTAGTTGACCAGTCTCAGGGACCCACCCCTGGAGCAGCGGCCCGGTGGTCACTGTGACTAAGCAGCGGCAAGACCTGGAGTGCATCGCATTACTGGAGAGGCCGACTTCGCCCAGCTAGTTCTGGAAAGTCAGGCTCGCGGACCCTTTAGAAATAAAGCGGCCTGGTGGCGGCGCTGGCAAGAATGGGGCGGCGGTGGCTGCCGGACGAGGCGCCAGCCAGGAGCATCGGGGAGGCGGGGCCTAGAGAGGGCCTCGCAGGGAGACCAGGGTGGGACCCGCTTGGGAATCCGGTGGTCAGGACCGTTTTGATCGGTCTTCTGCTTCGGTTCCCGGTGGAGGAACAGCTTCGGGGTACCGGCTGGGCTGTACGGACTACTCTTCGGATCCGATGTTGGATCCCACCGGGTGATTGGGCATGGGGTTACAGTGACGTGCGGCAGGAAGTGACTCGCTGGGGCAGGGAACGATCCCCTGGGCCGCGAGGTGTGCCGTGGGCGGAAAATGCACTGACCCGTGAGCTCATTGCCTCCCTCCTTCCTGGGTGGAGCAGTGGCCTGCCTTCACCTCCAGCCCAGCAGAGCTCCGGCGCCCAGCTACTTCCCACCACCGCGTCTGGGACAGACGGGCCCGGGGAGTCGAGGTGGAGCCAGATGTGACCACATGTGGCACCACGTCCTAACAGCAGATGGGAGGTGGCGGGTGTCTTTGAGGCTGCAGGGCGATTGGCGAGACGGAGACAGTGATGTCAGCCAAATGTATGGAAGCCGCAGGAGACCCCTCCATACAAAGCTGTGGAAAACCAAGCGCACCTGAAAACCTCTCACGAGAAAGGGACCTGCAGTCAAGCCTCGGCTGGGGATGCCACCAGAGGGGCAGGGGTTTCCTGAAACTAAGCCCACCACCACCCCTTCTGACGGCGGGTACCCCTGGCCACCTCCCAGCACCCAGGGGAAAACCGGGTAAGCTTGGACCCTGACGTCATTGGCATCCAGGAGATTCATTGCTAGAGGCTCTTGCCCAGGGTGTGAAGGGAACGGCTGGCCCTCAACAAGCTGAGAGGAAGTGCAGTGGGATCATGACACCTTTCCTAGAGGCAAATGTGGGGAATAGTGGGTTGCCTCTCGCGATTCAGGTTCCTGTAGCCATAATTAGAACCCACTGAGGACCGAAAAGCTTCCCTGTCCCAGACTGCTATACAAGCCAGACTCAGGATCTCCCCACCTGCCCAATCCTCATGCAGATGGGTTTGGAGAGGGGAAACAATCTGACCCAGGCCTCCAGGATGTTTCTCCCGGATTGACTGGGAATTCTTCTGGGTGGAGACATTGGAGCCAGACTAAGAAGCCCCTAGGCTTCTGCTCAGAAACACAGCAGGCAGAGGGAAGGGAGGGACAGGCAGGGGAGCCCAGGGCAGGCAGGATTGGCCAGCAGTGCAGCGCCACAACCCGCTGAAACCATCCCGGAGGGTGCCCAAGGGGTGAGCTGAACTGGGAGGGCCAGGCGTTTGAGCCACCTGGGCGCTTTTCCCCATCCAACCCGCCCGACTTCCTTCTCCCTCCCCTGTGTGGGAGCTCTGTCTGGATTTGTCAATGAGGGCACAGAGAGGTGAGAACCCTCTTAGGTGAAGTTCTCTGGGCACCCTCCTGCTGGCGGGTGGACAGTGAGCCCCTCTGAGGCGTTGTCCTTGGCTGGGGTGTGGGTGGTCTTCATCCTGGCAAAGGCTGCTCAGGATGGGGAGTGGATGAACAGACAGCTGACTCTGGCCATGAATGCCACGTTGCGTCTTCCTGGCAGCAAACAGGAACCCGCCCGGAGGAGAGCGACTGCCAGTGGACCCTCCACGACCCAGGCAGGAGACCAGCAGAGGAGCTGACCACAAGCTTGGCTGACGTCTTGAGAGAGACCACCATCCCATTTGTAAGACAGCTGTGTCCCAGCAAACCATGCCTGAGGACAGGGATGAGTAACAGGAGAGGCGATGGAAGAGCCAGAAGGGAGGTGAGAAATCGAGAGATAGGCGTGGTGGGCACCCAGGCCACACAAACACACACACACACACACACACACACACACACACACACACACACACACACAGTCACTGGGGGGGGCCACCCAGGCAGCAGGTTGGCATGACACCCAGGCAGCTCCTGGAAGCTGCCCGGGTTCCTGCTCTCAGCGACTCACGACCTGGTGGAGGCAGCCCGCAGACGCATGGGCAGACCGGGTCCTGGAGCGTCACCTGGGCACCACTTTTGGGGAGACTCAGATACCCCGTCCATGCCCGCCCTAGGCCTGGGATCCCAGCGCTGCCTCAGCGACCACATCTGTCTGGGGTTTTTTCCTCCTGGGGCTTCTTACTTCTGCTGGAACCTCAGCGAGTCGGGACTGGACTCCATCCTGCGCCCTGGCGGGGACCTAGTCTCAGCCCGACTCCAGCCGATCGCACAGGGCTCCCTAGTTAAACGAGTCTGGGGACCCACCCAGACAGCGTGCGTCACCGCGTGGCTGACTGCGTGTCACCAGCACAAGCGCTTGCCTGGAGGCCTGACTGGCTGCTGGCGGAGGTCAGGCTGCCGACACTTTAAATAATCCCGACCGCAGCGGCAGGCTGGGGAATGGGAGGCGGCGGTGGCCTTGGGGCCCTTGAGGCGGCAACTTGACTCTTGAGGAGGCCCGAGGAATACCAGGGGCCACTGGAGTCCCAGGGTCCAGAACCAGTAGGAGTCAGTGGTCAGGACATCCTTGATGGGTCTTCTGCTTCTGGTCGGTGGGGAGGGAGCGGCTACGAGTGCAGCTGGAGCGCGTGGGACTCTTCCCTGGGATCTGATGGTGGATCCCTGGGTGATCGGGCATGGTTCTGATTGCCGGGGGTGGGCGGGAAGTGTCTCGCTGGGGAGCCGCAGGCGATTCAGGGCCTTGAGGCGTCACCCGATGGTGGGAAAATGCACTGACCAGTAGTCCACTGCCTCCTCCTTCCTGGGTGGAGCAGTGGCCTGCCATCACCTCCCGAGGTCGGGGCTCAGAGCACCCCAGCCTGCTTCCCACCACTGCGTGCAAGACAGACAGGGTGTCGAGGTGGAGCCAGTGTGACCACACGTGGCACCCACGTCCCCAACAACAGATGGAGTTAAGCGGGTGTCTTGGTCACTGGGGGGGCAATGGCGGGAGACGGACAGAAAGTGATGTCCAGCTATGCATACGTTTACCCGCGAGGACCTCCTTCTAAAGCTGAGGAAAACCCTAGCACACACCATAGAAAACCTGCGAGAAAGCACCTGCGCATGAGATCAAACCTCATGGGGATGCCTGCAAGTTCTGCCCGATGGTTTTCCACAAGCCCCAGGCCCCACCACCACTTGTGGCTGGGCTGGCGCCACCTCCCCAGCACTTGGAAAACCCGGGTCCTTTGGCTCTCTGACATCCCGTTGTATGGAGATTCATTGCTAGAGGCTCTTTGCCCAGGAGCAGAGGAACCGGCTGGCCCTCCAACAAGCTGAGAGGAGGTGCAGTGGGATCACGACCGCTTTCCCTGGGAAATATCCAGGAGCAGTGGTTGCCTCTAGCTAATCCAGGACCCATCCGCAGCCCTTAACTCGAGCCACGGAGACCCGAAAGCTTCCCTGTGTGAGGCGGCTATGCAAACCCAGAGCTCCCAGGATCTCCAGCACCTGCTAATCATGCTGAGTCAAAGGTTTGGAGGGAAACAGTCACGACCCCGACCTCCCAGGAAGTTCTCCCGGATGGACTGGGAATTCATCTGGGTGGAAGACATTGAGCCAGACTAAGAAGCCCCTAGGCTTCTCAGAGCTCACTGACAGGCAGGCAAGGCATTGACATAGTGGGAAACCAGAGCAGGCAGGGATTGGTGGCAGTATGCGACACCACAGCCGACCATCCAGTTGCCCAAGGGATTGAGCCCTGTGGGCAGGAGGGCCAGCGTTTGTAGACCCACCTGGGCAGCTTTCCCATCCAGCCATGCGACTTCCTTCTCCCCTCCCTGTGTCAGGGTCTGGCTAAGTTTGTCCAGTAGGGCACCAGGGGCTGAGGAGGGTGGGAACCAGCGTGTGAGTTCTCTGGACACCCTCCTGGGGTTGGACAGTGTGGAGCCCTCTGAGGGCCGTCCTTGGCTGGGGTGTGGGTGGAGTCTTCATCCTAAGCAAGAGGCTGCTCAGGGATCGCGGGTGGATGAACAGAACAGGCTCTGAGTAAGAGATGCCCACGCGTTGCGTAACTGCCACTAACCAAACTGGAACCACCCAGGAAAGCGACTGCCAGCTGTCCACGACCCAGGCAGAGACCAGGGAGGAGCTGACCTATAAGAAAATGTGGCCGATGCAGAGACCACCCTGCGGTATAAGGGCAACTGATAATCCCAACAAACCGCGCACGCAGGCGGACAGAGATAGTAACAGAGGCTGACGGAAAGGTGAAAGTGAGAAATCAGAGAGATGAGGCACCCAAGCACACAAATACAAACCACACAAGACAAGGAGTCCACACACAGCCACCTACCTTTACTGAAATACACACACACAAGGGCGGCAGGTTAACCCATCCCAGGAAGCCCCTGAAGCTGCGGGTTCTGCTCTCCTTGACCGATGCACGGTGGGGAGGCCATGGGTATGAGCAGACTTCGTCGTGGTCACCCCAAGGGCACCACTTTTGGGGGGAGACTCACGGGCACACCGTCCATAAGCCACAGGGCTGGGATCGCTGCCTCCCGGCGTGGAGTCTGAGTTCTTCCTCACCAAGATTCTTACTTTCTGCTGGACCCTCCACGAATCCGGTCCTCCGGACACCATCCTGTTAATGCCATGGCCAGGACTGTTCTCATCCCCGAATCCGAGGCATGATCGCACAGGGCTCCTAGTTCTACCATTATCAGGGACCCACCCCCGACAGCGGCCCGTGGTCACTGTGACCGCAGCGGCTTCGAGACCTCATGCACTGTAGGCCGACTGCGCCGCTGGTTCCGGAGAGTCGGGCTGGACCTATAAAGAAATAGCTGACTTGCAGTGCGGCTGTATGGAGAAGCAGACGGCCCGGTGGCGGCTTGTAGGGGCAGTAAAGAAGCTGACGCAACCAAGAACATCGAAGCGGACTGCCAAGGCGGCCTGCAGGAGACCAAGAGGCCGGACCAGTAGGAGTCCGGTGGTCAAGGACCTTTTGATGGTCTTCTGCCCGGTTCCGGGTGGAGGAGCAGCGGAGGTACCTGCTGGGCTGTCTGAGGACTACTCTTGGCCGGATCTGATGATTAGGTCCCAAAGGGTGTCGACGCAGGGATTTACAGTGAGGTGATGTGGCGGGAAGGGGTATCGCTGGGGCAGAGCGATCTCCAGGGCAAGCGTGCAGTCTTTAAAATCACCATTAGACACGCCCTCCTTCCTGGGTTGGAACGGTGGCCTGCCTTCACCTCAGGTCTTGGGGGCTCACGGCACCCAGGCTGCTTTCCGCCACCGCGGTGCAAGACAGACCCAGGCGGAGTCCGAGGTTCAGACCATTGTGACCACCACGTGGCACCCACATCCCCAACAGCAGATGGAGGTGGGGTGTCTTGGCGGGAGCCGCGGGAGATGAAGCAGACAGGAAAGTGATGTCAGGCGTGGCCGGGGCCACACGGGAGACCCTCCGACAAAGCTGAGGGAAAACCAAGTGCACCTGAAAACCTGCGGAGACAGGGCCCTGCTTGAGATCCAAACCACATGCAGGGATGCCTGCAGGGAGGGCGGGGTTTCCACAAACTTCAGCCCCATCCCACCCATCACCGGCTATGTACCCTGGCCACCTCCCGCACCCAGCAAAACCCATTTCCCTTTGGCGCCTGGCATCCGTGGCAGCCAGAGATTCATTGCTAGAGAGTCCTCTCCTGCTTGGGGCAGAGAAGTTAGACAGCCCTCAACAATCAGAGGTCTGGGTTGATGTGACACCATGCCTCCTAGAGGCAAATGTCAGAGCAGCTGGGTTATAGAGCTCTTCCTGGAATGACATATCATGGTCCAGGGACGGAAGGTTCCCTGTCCCAGGCAGTGAGCCTCAGAGGGTCAGGATCTTCCTGCCAATCATGCTGAAAAGGTTTGGAGGAAACAGTGACTCAACCTCAGGAGAGGTTTCTCCCGGGTGTTCTGGGAGGTGGGGTGGAAGCCATTTGGGCCAGACTAAGAAGCCCCTAGGCTTCTCAGAAACAGAACAGGCAGAGCAAGGAGGGAGGACAGGCAGAGGTCAGAGCCCAGGCAGGTTTGGTGGCAATGCGCCAGCTTCCCTACGGCCATCCCAGGTGGAGAGAGAGGGTGCCCCAAGGGGTGAGGCACAGACTTGGGAGGCCAGTGTTTGAGCCAAAGGCGCTTTCTCCCCCCGTCCATGCGACTTCCTTCTCCCTCCCTGTGGCCGGGGCTCTGGCTGGATTTGTCAATGGGGGGACACAGACTGGGGGTGAGGAACCTAGCCTAATGAGTTCTCTGGGCACCCTCCTGTGGGTGGAGGTGGAGCCCCTCTGAGGCCATTGTCCTTGGCTGGGGTGTGGTCGTCTTCATCCTGGCAAAGTGGCTGCTGAGGGATGGGAGGGATGGGAACAACCCTCGCGGCTCAGCCTTAGATGCCCACGTTGCGCCTTCCACCAGCAAACTGGAACCGCCTGGGGAAAAAGAGAGACTGCCAATGAACCTGGGACAGGTGATACAGAGAGGGCACATTCCTAATAAAGGGTGGCGATCAGACAAACCACCCTCTGGCATGAGGTCCACCTGTGTCCCAACAAGCAGAGCACAGATGGACAGAGATAGGAACAGAGGCTGAAGGAAGAAGCGATGGGAGGTGAGAAATCAAAGAGGAAACGGCAGTAAGTAGACGCAAACACTGGGGCACCTCCACACACACCTGAACCTGCCACATACCTACACTTACACACCAGAAGCATACACAGAGATACAGGCAACGGGTTCTGCCCTGCCCCAGACGGCCCTGAGCTGGGGTTCGCTCTCCGTGAACTGGGACCCACCATTGAGAGAGCATACGGGCACAGGGTCAAACCTGTCCTGCGACATCAAGGCACCACTTTTGGGGAGACTCAAGAACACACCGTCCAGCGCCGCGCCTGATGCTGGGATCCCAGCGCTGCCTCCCTGGCTGATCGCGTCTGGTTTCTTCCTCTTGAGCTTCTTCCTTCTGCTGGACCCTCCAGATCGGTCCTGGACACCATCCTAATGCGCCATGGTCAGGACTGTTCTCATACACCCGACTCGAGGCATGATGGCACGGGTCTCTAGTTCTACCTGATCTCGGGACACGGGCAACGGCGGTGGTCACTGTGACAGCGGTGGCACCGGGCCACCGGCGCGCATGCCTCACTGGAGAGGCGACTAGCCGCTAGTTCGGAGAGTCGAATGGACCTTTAAAATGGCAGCGGCTGTGAGAGACAGGCAGTGGCTGGCAGGAGCCTTGAGCGAAGCGCCAGACATCGGGGAGCAGACAGCCAGAAGGGCCTCACCTTGTCTGAGTTGGACCGTAGGAGTCAGTGGTCAGGACCTTTTATTCGGTCTTCTGCTTGGTTCAGGGTGGAGGAACAGCACCAGGGGCTGGCTGGGCTGTGCGGACTACTCTTGAGGATATGATGCTGGATCCCACGGGTGATGGGCATGGGGGGTTACGGTGGCGATGTGGCGGAAGGGTCTGGCTGGGGCAGGGAATGATCACTGGGCATGAGGAGTGGTGCAGGAGTGGTGGAAAATGCGCGACCCGTGGTCACCTCCCTCCTTCCCGGGTGGAGCAGTGGCCTGCAACCTGCCTCAAGACACCCAGGGGCTCTGTCACCCGACACTGCTCCGCCACGCGTGCAAGAGACAGACGGGAGGGAGTCCAGAGTTTGAGCCAGTGTGACCACACCTGGCACCCGATCCCCAGCAGATGGAGGGTGTCTTGAGGCCACTTGGGGGGGGGGCAATGGCGAGGCAGGACAGTGATGTCCCAGGCAGCGTGTACAGGGGCCAGGGAGACCTCCACCAAAAAGCTGAGGAAAATGGCAGCACCCTGAAAACCTGGGAGACAGGGCCTGCGTGATCAAGCCCCATGTACAGTTCCCTGCCAGGGCGAGGGTTTTCCACAAACCTGCATTACCACAGCCTGCATACCCGACTGTATGTGCCCCTGGCCTTAGCTCCCCGCACCCAGCAAAGCACGGTCCCTTTGGCTCCCTGACATCCAAGCAGCCAGACGATTCATTGCTAGAAGGCTCTTTGCCCAGGAGCAGAGGAACCGGCTGGCCCTCAACAATCAGAGAGGAGATTCTTGGGTGGGATCGTCTGCTTCTAGAGGCAAATGTCAGGGAATGGGATGCCTCACGCCTCTTCCTGGACCGACCACGCAGCCATCACTTGGGCCACAGGAGACCTGGAAAGCTTCCCTGTCCCAGACGGCTATGGAATTCCAGAGTTCCAGGATGTCCGCACCTGCCCAATCAGGCTGAAAATGGTTTGGTGAGGGAAGTAATCCAGCCCGTCCATCAGGTTTCCTGATGGATGGACTGGGAGTCTTCTGGATGGAAGATGTTGGAGCCAGACTAAGAAGCCCCTGGAGCTACTCCCAGAAACAGGGCAGGGAAGAGGAGCAAGAGGAGGGACAGGCAGAGGCAGATCCCAGGCAGGAGTTGGGCATGCATCCCAGCACCACTGCTTGACCATCCGAGGGAGGACCTTGGGGTGAGCTGTGCAGGAGGAGCCAGGGGTTTGGAGCCACTGGTGGCTTTCCTCATCCAGCTCGACTTCCTTCCTCCCTCCTGTTTGGGGCTCTGGCTGAATGTCAGTGGGGGCACAGGTGGGAGGGGTGAGAACTCCCTCTTCTTGAAGTTCTCTGGGCACCCTCTCTTGGGTTGGACAGTGAAGACCCCTCCTGAGCCTTTGTCCTTGGCTGGGTTGTGATTGGAGTCATCCCTGGCAAAGAGGCTACTTAGGATGGGGAGGGATGAACAACCCTGTGGCTCAGAAGCAGATGCTGCACGTTATGCCTTCCTGTGAACTAGGACGCCGGGAAAGCGACTGCCAGCCAGACCCTACAAGACAGGCAGATACCAGGGAGGGCTGAAGGCCACAATAGGGAGTGAGAAACCACCCTCAGTAGCAAAGGGCACCTTTGTCCCAACAAACAACACCTGAGGCAGTGCAGAGATCTGAAGACAGAGGAAGCTGATGGAAATAGCTGGGAGAGGTGAGAAATCAGAGAGAGAGAGAGCGATGAGGTGGGCACCCAAACACACAAACACACACACACACACAAACCTGCCTTACCTGCACAGCCAAGCGCACAGAGATACGGGCAGCAGGGACAACACCCACGCAGGCGGCCCTGGAAGCTGCCGGGTTCTGCTTCTCAGACTCGATTGCAGTTGGAGGCAGCCCACAGGCATGCAGGCAGACCCGTCGTTGATATCACCTGGGCAGCATTTTTGGGGAAACTCACGGGCTCACCGTCCACGCACGCCTGAGCCTGGGATCCCAGCAGCTGCCTCATGACCCGTCGTCTGAGGTTTTTTCCTCCTGAGGCTTCTTCCTTCTGCTGGAACCTCAGCGAGTCTGGGCCCTCGGACACCCATCCTGTGCCTTCCTGGCGAGGGACTAGTCCTCAGCCCCCACTCCGAGGCACGATCGCTGGGCTCTAGTTCGGTGCTCAGGGACCCACCCGAACAGGCGGTCACTGTGAGCAAAGCGGCTCAGGGTCACCAGCAATGCCTGTGACGTGACTCACCCGTGGCGGAGGAGTCGGGTTAAGGACCCTTTAAATAATCCCGGCCTCGCGGCAGGCTGGGAGGAGGCAGGCTGGCTTGGTGGCGGTGCCAGGGGAGCCTGGCTGGCGCAGCCGATGCATGGTGGAGGCGAATACCAGAGGGGTCTGCTTGGGGAGACCAGGTCCAGACCATTAGAGGAGTCCGGTGGTCAGGACGTATCCTTGATCGGTCTTCTGCCCGGTTCCCGGAGGAGGAGCAGCTACGAGGTGCGGGATGGGCCCTCGCAGGACTCTCCACCGGATCCGATGATGGATCCTGGGTGATGGTGGCGGGGTTACGGTGCAGTGGCGGGGAGGTGTCACCATTTGGGGCAGGAGCGATCCCAGAGCCCGTGGGGGCGTGTGGTGGTGGAAGATGATCAAGGCTGGGCCCTACCTCCCTCAGCCTTCCTGGGTGGAGCAGTGGCCTGCCCTCACCTCCAGTGGGGGCTCCGACTTGACACTGCTTCCCACCACACATTACAAGACAGACAGTGGGGAGTCCGGGTGGAGCCAGTGTGACCACCGTGGCACCCATCCCCTAACAGCAGATGGAGTGGTGGTGTCTTGAGGGCGCAGAGATGGCAGAGGCAGGACAGTGATGTCCAGCCGATGGCAGCCGTGGGCCACTGGAGACCTAAGCCACAAAGCTGAGGAAAACCAAAGCACCTGAAAACCTGTGAGACAGGACCTGCGCCCGAATCCAATCACATGCAGGGATTTTCCCTGAGGGGCGAGAGGTTTCCACAAACTAAGCCCCTGCAGCCACCCGACACCGGCTGGGTACCCCTGATGCCCCGCGCAGGGAAATCCCGGTCCCTTTGGCTCCCTGACATCCGTGGAAGCCAGAAGATTCATTGCTGAGGCTATTTGCCCAGGAGCAGAGGAACCCGGCTGGCCCTCAGCAATCCAGAGGAGAGTTCCAGGGGTGGGATGCGACACGCCTCCCTAGAGGCAAATCATCCCGGGGGAAAGGTCGGGTTGCCATAGAGCTCTTCCTGGACCCGACCAGCAGCCATAACTCGACCGGAGACCCAGCCTACAATGCGGGCGGCTATACAAATGGAGCTCAGGGCTCAGCACCTGCACCGATCATTACTGATCCAAGGGTTGGAGGGTAAAATCACATTACGACCTCAGGAGTTTCTCCCGGATGGACTGGGAAATCTTCTGGGTGGAAGACATTAGACCAGACTAGGAAAGCCCTGAATGCCAGAGGCTCTGACAGGCAGGACAGAGGGAGGGTTGGAGCAGAGCCAGAGCCAGGCAGGATTGGGCAATGCAGCACCACCTTGACCATCCGGGAGGTGCTTAAGGGGAGGTGATCTGGGCAGGAGGCTGGCGTTGGGGAGGCCCGCACAGATGATTTTCCTGGCCGTGGAAACTCCCTTCTCCCCTCCCTGGCCGAGGCTCTGGCTGGGCCATGTCAATGAGGGCACAGAGCGGGAGGAGTGAGGAGGTCTCTTCTTGAGTTCTCTGGGCACCCTCCTGCGGGTGGACAGTGAGCCCCTCTGAGACCTTTGTCGCTGCTGGGGTGTGGGTGGTCTTCATCCTGGCAGGGCTTGCTCCAGGATGGAGGTGGATGAACAGAACTATGACTCCGGCCATGAGATGCCACGTTACGCCTTCCAACAACCCAGGCTGGGTGGCAGGAAGCGACTGCCAGCCAGGTCCATACGACCAGGGAAAGACCCTTGGAGAGGCTGACCACAAGAAAGGGGCGTCTGAGGGGCCACCCACTCCAGCTCAAGGAACAACTGTGTCCCAGCAAACCATGCACAGACGGGACAGAGATAGTGAACAGAAGCGTGGAAAGAGTCTGAGGGAGAGAGGTGAAGTGGGAGAGGCTAAGTGGGCACCCAAGCACACAAATACACACACACACACAGACACCGCACACACAGCACACACCTGAAATGCACACAGAGAGCAGGCAGCAGGTTAACACCCACCCCCAGGAGCCCCTGGAAGCTGGGTTCTGCTCTCAGCATTCTGACCCTGCGGGTGGGAGGCAGCCCACTGGCGCAGGCAGACCCGACCTGCGACATCACAGGGCAGGACATTTGGGGGGAGACTCAGGGCTCACCGTCCGCGCCTGACCTGGAGTCCAGCAGCTGCCTCCATGACCCATCCGTCTGAACTTTTCCTCCTGAGCTTCTTCCTTCTGCTGGAACAGCCTCCAGCGAGTCCGGGCCTCGGACGCCATCCTCGCGCCCTGGCGGGGACTGGTCTCAGCCCGACTCCGAGCCTGACCGCTGGGGCTCTTATTCCCCGGCCGGTCCAGGACCCACCACCCGGGCCTTGAGGGCTGTCACTGTGACCCAAGCTGGCCCGGCTTCCGGGGCTCGCGCCAAGCCCTGGAAGGCTGACAGCCGCAGCTCAGGAGAGTCAGGCTGCGGACCTTTTAAAATAATTGCAGCCCGCATGGCTTGAGCAGAGGAGCAGGCGGTGGGCGGCAGGCATGAGGCGCGCCAGCCCTGATCACGGCTGGGGAGGCCCGGGCTGCCAGAGGCCTGCTGGAAGACAGGGTCCAGACCACGTGGAGTCGGTGGTGGGGTCCTGCCCCGGTGAATCGCCTGCCCGGTTCCCTGGGGGAGGAGCAGCTAGAGTGCCGGCTGGGCGTCTGGACTCCCTCTTAAGTATCCGATGATGGATCCCGGTGTCGGGCATGGGATTCTGGTGCAGTGTGGCGGAGAGGTGTCTCGCTGGGGCTGGAAACCCGTTGCAGAACATGAAGGCTCTGCGATCAGCAGAAAATGCACTGACCCTTGAGCCCTTTTACTCCCTCTTTTCCTGGTTGGGCAGTGGCCTGCGCTTCACCTCAAGGCTGGCGGGGGCTCGGCACCTAAGCTGCTTCACTACCGTGCAAGAACAGGCAGGCGGGGAGTCCGAGGTGGAGCCAGTGTGACCCTGCACATTAGCACCACGTCCCCAGCAACAGATGGAGTGGCGAAGATCTTGAGCCCGCAGGGGCGATGGCTGAGGCAGGACAGTGATGTCCAGCTCCCTAAGCGGTGGGCCAGGGAGACCTCGCACAAAGAAGTGAGGGAAAGCATCAAGCACCTGAAAACCTGGGAGACAGGGACCTGGGCAGAATCCAAGCCTCATGAAGGGATGCACCAGGAGGCGGGGACTTTCCACAAACTACACCCCTGTCAACCACCCATGCACCGTCTGGGTACCCTGGCCACCTCCCCACACCCAGGGAAAACCATTGTCCCTTTGGCTCCCTGACATCCGTGGCAGCCAGAGATTCGTGCTAGACGGCTGTTGCCCGGGAGCAGGAACCCGGCTGGCCCTCAACAATCAGACAGGGAATTGCCAGGTGGGATGTGGCACGCCTTCCCTAGAAGGCAAATGACAGGAATGAACCGGGTGGCCACCGGCGGCGCTCTTCCTGGACAGGCCATGGCCGCTTTCGAGCCACGGGAGACCGAAGAAAGCTTCCCTGTCCCCAGGCAGTATGCAAACCCAGAGCTCCAGGATCTCCACACCTGTCCAATCCTGGTGATCAGGTTTGGAGGAAACAATCCGACCCGACCTCCAGGAGTTTCTCCCGGATGGACTGGGAATTCTTCTGGGTGGAAGACAGTGAGCCAGGAATAAAGAAGCCCCAGGCTTCCCAGAGGCTCTGACCCAGGCAGGCAAAGGGGAGTACAGGCAGAGGCAGAGACAGGCAGGACTGGCGGCAATGCCCCATGACCTGCAGTGACATCTCAGGAGAAGTGCTTAAGGTGAGCTGGGCAGGAGAGAAGGCCAGCGTTTGAGCCACACCTGAGCAGCTTTCCCCAATCCAGCATGGCTTCTTCTCCCTCCCTGTGTCCGAGACTCTGGCTAGATTTGTCCAGTGAGGGCACAGGTGAGGAAGGTGAGATCCCTCTTCTTGAAGTTCTCTGGGCACCCTCCTGAGGGTGGACAGTGAAACCCTCCTAGAGACCTTGTCCTAGGCTGGGGTGTTTGTCGTCTTCATCCTGGCAAAGGGGGGCTGCTCACTTGGGATGGGAGTGGATGACCAGAACAAGCAGCTCCTGGCATGGTGCCACGTTGCCCACACCCCTTCACCAACCCAAACCCCTGGGCTTAGCCGGAGCAACTGCCAGCAGACCTGCCAGGCATGAGCAGAGGGAAAACCAGTGATAGGCTGACCACAAGAAGGGCTGACGTCACGAGACCACCCTCTCCGGTATGAGGAGACGGCGAGGTCCCAACAAACCGCATGCACAGACCGGACAGAGAGAGTAACAAGAGGCTTGTGGGAAGGGAGCCAGAGGAGAGAGTGAGAAATCAGAGAGAGAGGCGTCAAGTGGGCACTTAATCCAGCCCTGAAACACACACACACACGAACCTGCACACACCTTTTACTGCGCGCAAACCCGGAAATGCACACAGAGATACAGGCAGCAGGTTAACACCCACACACAGGCAGCCCCTGATGCTGCGGTTTCTGCTCTCAGCGACTTCTGACCCAAAGGGTGGGAGAGCAGCCGCAGACGCGCCGAGCCGACTGATCCTCGACATCACAAGGGCGCACCACTTTTGGGGAGACTCACGGCTCACCGTCGGCGCCTCAGCCTGGGATCCCAGCGCTGCCTCAACGACCATCCGTCTGAGGTTTTTCCTCCTGAGGCTTCTTCCTTCTGCTGGAACCTCCGCGAGTCCGGGCCTCCGGACACCATCCTGTTAATGCCCTGGCGAGGACTGGTCTCAGCACCCGACTCAAAGTGCGATCGCTGGGGCTCCCTAGTTCGGTGAGGAGTCTCGGGACCCACCCGGGCAATGGGAGGTCCACTGTGATAGCGGCTGGCGGGTCTCGCAAGTGCACTGGAGAGGGCTGCATGCGCCCGCAGGCCCAGAGAGTCAGGCTGCGGACCCTTTAAATAATCCCGGCCACGCGGCAGGCTGGGGGGAATGGTGCGGCGGTGGCAGTGCCTGGTGCCGCGATGGCGGCGCAGCCCGTTGTGGCGGGGGGAGGTGGAATGCCAGAGGGGCGTGCTGGAGACCCAGGGTCATACCCGAAGGATTCCGGTGGTGAGACCTGCAGTCGGTCTTCTGCGGTTTGAGGGTGGAGCAGCTACGAGGTGCTGGCTGGAGCCCGTCTGCGAGACCTCACCGGATCCGATGAGGTGGATCCCAGCGGTGTTGATGGCCCTTGGGATTATGGTGCCGTGTGGCGGGAAGTGTCTCGCTGAGGCAGAGCGTCCACAGGACGCTTGAGGCATGGCGTGAAGTGGGAGAAATGCACTGACCCCTGAGCCTGCCTCCCTCCTTAATGGGTGGAGCAGTGGCCTGCCTTCACCTCCAAGGCTGCAGGGCCGGCACCCCGGCACTGCTTCCCACCACACGTGCAAAAAGACAGACAGGCGGGAGTCGAGGAATTGGGCCAGTGTGACCACACACGTGGCACCCACCTCCCCAACAGCAGATGGAGTGGCCGGGGTGTCTTGAGGCCGCGAGGCGATGGCGAGACGAACAGTGATGTCCAGCCAGTAAGCCCGTGGGCGCGGGGAGACCTCCGCCAGGAATGCTGGGGAAATCCAAAGCGCACCTGAATACCTGCGAGACTGGACCTGCACCGAATCCAAGCCACATGCAGGGATACTGCCAGGGCAGTTAAACCAAACTTCGCCCCACACCACCACCCGCCACCGGCTGGGTACCCCTGATACCACCTCCCTGCACCCGGAAAATGCGGTCCCTTTGGCTCCCTGCCATCATTGGCAGCCAAACTTTCATTGCCTGGGTGGCTCTTTGCCCCGGGAGGAAAAGAGGCTGGCCCTCAGCAATCAGAGAGGAGCGCAGGTGGATGCCAGCACCTTCCAGAAGGCAGTCAGGAATGGGTTGTCATCGCCTTCCCTCTGGACCACCCACGAGCTATACCTGGAGCCACGTGGAGACCTGAAAAGCTTCCCTGTCCCACAGAAGGTTGGGTGCAAGCCCAGAGTCTGTGATCTCTGCACCCGCCCACGATGCTGGATCAAGGTTTGGAGAGGAAACACCACGGTCTGGACCTCCAGGGTTTCTCCCGATGGACTAACCCCTTCTGGGTGGAAAACACATTGAGCCAGACCAAGAAGGCCCCAGTTTCTAGGAAACACGGCAGGCATAACAGGGAAGACAGAGCAGGTAGCCCAGGCAGAATTGGCGGCAATGCCGGCACCACCGCTGCCATCTGGGGAGAAGTGCCAGCAAGTGAGCTGTGCAGGAAGGCTACAGAGTTTGAGCCCTCACAGACGCTTCCTTACTCCAGCCGCCGCCTCCTCTCCTCCTGTGTCGAAAGGCTGGCTAGATTTGTCAACAGGGCAATAGGGCGCAGAGGAGTGAGAACCCTCTGAGCCTGGGCACCCCCGCCGCGGGTGGACAGTGAGCCCCTCTGAGGCCTTTGTCTGAGCTCGGGTGTGTGGGTCAGTCTGCATCCCAGCAGCTGCTCAGGGACGGGGAGTGGGATTACCAGGAACAATGGCTCGGAGGCAGATGCCCACGCTGCCCACCCTTCACCAACCCAAACTGGAACCGCTAGGGAAACGACTCCCAGCTGGCCGCATCACCCAGGGAGAGACCCGGGAAGGGACCACAAGAAAGGACCACGTGCAGAGACCTCCGGCGCAGCGGCAACTGTGTCCCAGCACACGACGCACAGACGACAGATAGTAACAGAGAGCCGCACGGGAAAGAGCCAGAAGGGGAGAGAGTGAGAAATCAGAGAAAGACGTAAGGGCACCCCAAGCACAAAACACACACACACACACAGACACACGCACACACGCATTACACCCTAAAATGCAGTTAGAGATACAGGCAGCAGGTTAACAGCCACCCCAGGCAGCCCTGAGCGCCCTGTTCTGCTCTGTGCACCATACCACGGGTTGGAGAGCAGCTTCCATCGGGCACTCCAAGCAGGACCCGCCCCCATACTCACAGGCACCACTTTTGGGGAGACTCCACGGCTCACCGCCCCGCACTTGTGGCAGTGGGATCCCGGCCAGCCTGGGCAATGGCCATCCTGCCTGAGGTTTCTTCCTGAGGCTTCTTCCTTCTGCTGAACCTCCACGCAGTCCGGGCCTCCGACCATCCCAGCAACGCCCTGGCCAGGACTGGTCTCAGCCCCGACTCCGAGGCACGATCGCACAGGGCTCCTATTTCACCGGTTCAGGGACCCACCTCCCGGGCAAGAGGCGTCACTGTGACCTGGAGCGGCTCGGGTCTCTCGCTAGCACACTGGAGGCTGACTCGCCATTCGGGAGAGAGTCAGCCGCGCAATCTTTGGGCCACCGTGGCTACCGCTGCAGGCTGGGGGATCACGCGTGGCGGGCTTAGCTGACGGCGGGCGGCGCATAACGATGCATGGGAGGCGGACAGCTAGAGGAATGCTAGACCCACGGGTCAGACCCGTAGGGAGTCTGGTGTACAGGAACCCGACGTCTCTGCTTCAGTTCCCTGGGGGAGGAGCAGCTACGGGTGACGCAGGCTGGGTCGACCTCTTCGATCCGGCGATGGATCCCACCGGTGATCGGGTACAAGTTACGCGCCGTGCAGGGAAGCGTCTCGGCCAGTTCGGGTTCGCATCCGTGAGGCCAGCAGGGTGTGCCGGGCGAATATGCACTGACTCGCGGAGCCCACTCCGCCGCCTCCCCTGGGTGAGCAGTGGCCTCCTTCACCTCCAGCTGGGGCCCGGGCACCGGCTGACCAAGCAAGCCTCCCACCTGGCCAATGCAGAGACAGACAGGCGGGTCCGAGGTGGAGCCAGGTGACCCGCCACGTGGTAACTCCACGCCTCAACAGCAGATGGAGTGAGCGGGTACCTCGAAGCCGCAGGGGCGATGGCAGACGGACAGTGACAGCCCAGCTGCAGCCTCCTGTGGCTACTGGGACCACCGCCAGAAAGCGGAGAGGAAAGCTGCTCACCTGAAAAGTCATGGTGACAGGACCTGTGCCAGTCCAAGCCATGCAGGGATGCCTGCCATTGGGGCCGCAGGGTTTCCACAAACCACGCCCCACAATCACCCTGCCACCGCTGGTACTCTGACGCCACCTTCCCCGCACTCCAGAAAACCCGTCCCACTCCCTGGGATCCGTGGCAAGCTTTTGGGTAGCATTACTGCAGCTGGCCTCTTGCCAGGGAGCAGTGTCCGCTGGCCTCCCAACAACAGAGAGTGAAGTGTAGTTGGGATGCTAGGCTAATCAGCCTTCCTGTAGCTGGGTAAATGTTTGTAACGGCCGGGTTGGCTAGCGCCCTGGACCCACCACGCCATAACTCTGGAGCCACGAGACCTGAAAATCTCTCCCCCTGTCCAGACCTGGCTATGCAAGACCAGATCCAGGATCTCCCACCTGCCCAATCATGCTGATCCAAGGTTTGGAGAGGGAAACAATCACGACCCCACCTCCAGGGGAAGTTTCTCCCGATGGACTGGGGAAATCTCTTGGTGGAAGCCGCCGAACAGAAATAAGAAGCCCTAGGCTTCTCAGAAACACGGCAGGCAGAGCAAGAGGGAGGACAGAGCAGGCCAGAGCCCAGGCAGGATGGGCTGCAATGCCGACGGCACCACCATGCCATACGAGGAGAGAAGTGCCCAATGGGCGAGCTGGGCAAGGCCAGAGTTAGAGCTGGCCACAGACGCTTCCCATCCAGCCACTCTCCTCCTGTGTCGAAGCTCTGGCTAGATTTGTCAATGAAGACACAGGCAAACTCTCGGCGCCTGGCGGTGGCACCCCGGCGGCTGAAAGTGAGCCCTGAGGTTCTCGCTGGTCTGGCTGGGCGTTCACCCGCCAAAGAGGTTGCTCAGGGATGGGGAGTGGATGAATGAATGAAGGTTCGGACGTGATGTCAAGGTTTCAATTGAACTGGAACTGTTGGAATGGACTGGAAGAATGAGATCTGGAGGTAAGCAAGGAGGCGAGGAGACCACCTCATGGCAAATGGCAACCAGTGTCCTGCAAACACGCACGCACAGACGGAAAGAGATAGTACAGGGAGCGACGGAAAGAGCCAGAAGGGAGAGAGTGAGAAATCAGAGAGAGACGTAAGCGGGCGCACCCCAAGCACAAAACACACACACACACAGACACACGCACACACGCACACACGCACACACCCGAAAGGCACACAGAGATAAGGGCAGCAGCTTAACACCCACCCCCAGGCAGTCCCTGAAGCTGCCGGGTTCTGTTCTCCCGCTTATTCAGCGACTCACAGGGTGGGACAGCCCATGGGCACTTGAACAGCCCCTGCCCCTCATCAAGAAGGTACCAATTTTGGGGAGAGACCTGACGTGGGCTCCTCACCGGCCCCACTCCTGAGCCTGTCTGGTGCCTCAACGGCCATCCGCTCCTGTGCTTTTCCTCCTCCTGAGGCTTCTTCCTTCAGCTGGAACCTCCACAGCCCGCCTCCGCCACCATCCTGTTAACGCCTGGCGAGGGGACTGGTCTAAGCCCTGCATCCCAGGCACGACGCGACAGGGGCTCCGGTTCACGGTCTCAGGGACCCACCCCGGCAACGGAGGCGGGGTCACTGTGACCTGCCGGGCGGCTCGGTCCGCTAAGCGCGACTGGAGAGGGTGACTGGCTCCTCGGGAGAGTCAGGCCGCGACCCATTAAATACCGCCACGCTGGCAGGCTGGGAACGGGCGGGCGGTGGCGGGCGCTTTTTGGGGTCACACATGGGCGCAGCCCGAAGGCGGGCGGGGAGGTGAATGCCAGAGGGTCCTGCTGGAGACCCAGGGTCAGACCTGGCAGGAGTCCGTGGTCAGGACATCCATGATCGGGTCTTCTGCTTCTCGCGTTCCCCGGGAGGAGAAGCACGGGTGCCGGCTACTGCGGCGTGGAGTCTCTTCGATCCGGCGATGATCCCACCGGTGATCGCGCTGGGTTACTGCCGTATGGAACGGTCTCGCTGGGGCAAAGAACGATCCCCAGGGCCGCAAGGCCTGCCGATGGCGGAAAACGCACTGACCCGTGAGCGCACTCCCTCCCTCCTTCCTGGGTGGAGCAGTGGCCTGCCATCACCCTCCAAGGTAATTCGCACTCCCCGACACTGCTTCCCCACCACACGTGCAAAGGGGAGACAGAAGGGAGTCCCGAGGTTGAGCCAGTGTGACCATACGTTGCACCCACGTCCCCAAAGAGAAGATGGAGTGAGCGGGTGTCTTCAAGACCCAGGGGGTTTATGGGGAGACGGACAGCGATGTCCAGTCACTGGCACACGGGAGACCACAAAGCTGAGGGGAGTGCCAAGCCGCCATCTGAAAACCATAGACAGGACCTGCACGAATCCAAGCCACATGCAGGGATGCCTGCCAGAGGGGCTGAGGTGGGTTTCCACAACCACGCCCCCCAACACCACCCCCCCACCACCGGCTGGGTACCCTGACGCCACCTCCCCCCGCACCCTGGGAACACGGTCCCTTGGCCCCTGACATCCGTGGCAGCCAGAAGATTCATTGTTGGGAAGGCTCTTTGCCCAGGAGCAGAGGAAGCGGCCGCCTCAACAATAAGTGAGGAAGTGCAGGTGGGATGAGACACCGCCTTTCCTAGAAGGTGTAAATGTCAGAACGGTCGGGTTGCCTCGCCAGCTTCTTCCTGGACCAACACGCAGTCATCTCGAGCCACGGAGACCCGAAAGCTTCCCTGTCCCAGACGGCTATGCAAGCCCAGATGTCCAGGATCTCCGCAGCTGCCTGGACCATGCTGGATAAAGGTTTGGAGAGGGAATAATCACGACCCCCACCTCCAGGAAGTTTCTCCCGGATGGACTGGGAATTCTTCTGGCTGGAAGACATTGAGCCAGACTCAGAAGCTCCCTAGGCTTCTCAGAAACACGGCAGGCAGAGCAAGAGGGAGGACAGAGCAGAGGCCAGAGCCCAGGGCAGATTGGAGTGGCAATGCTGCCGCACCACTGCTATCCGGGGAGAAGTGCCCAAAGGGGTGAGTTGGGCACCAAGGCCAGCCTTTGAGCCACACAGACAAGCTTTCCCCATCCAGTCAGTCAACAAATTTAAGATGACAGTTACCATAAGAATATAGCCATAGGAAGGGGTAATGGTGATTTTTTTCTGCACAGTAGACAGTGTTCTGGATGTAAGCTTCAAATTTGTCTTTATGATGGCTAGGTGTGATTATGAGCCACCTGGAGGCAATAGTGCTGCAGTTTAAATATTTAGGATCCCTGGATGGGGAGGTGGGAGGGCTGGAAGAATCTTCAAGTGTCCTTAGTGATTCCTGGAGTCTTCCAGTTAATGGCACTAATAACTAAATGGGCAAAGTACACGGCAGATTGGCCTGTGAGGCTGTGTGGAGACTTAGGGATGGATCTGCTATCTCCATGTGCAAAAGGATTTGATAATCTGGGGTTCCTCTGACATCTAGCCCTTGTCCATCTCTTTGGTTTGCCTTTTCTTTTCTTTTTTGACTTTGGTCTGGCTCTGTCTGCAGCTGGAGTGCAGTGGCGATCTGCGGCTGACTGCAAACTCCGCCTCGGGTTCATGTCACTCTCCTGCCTCAGCCTCCTGAGTAGCTGGGACTACAAGGCGCGCGCCACCACGCCCGGCTAATTTGTTTCCTTTTTTTTTGTATGTTTAAATGTCTCAGTGTCATCCTCAAGTCTCATTCTTCATAATTTTTCATCCTGAGTTCTTTATTTATGTCTT
>JAKGGE010001903.1:0-29760 GCA_023748175.1 Hoolock leuconedys
TGACAGTTACCACTAAGAATATAGCCATAGGAAGGGGTAATGGTGATTTTTTTTCTGCACAGTAGACAGTGTTCTGGATGTAAGCTTCAAATCTGTCTTTGTGATCGCTGGTGTTATTGAGCCACCTGGAGGCAATAGCGCTGCAGTTTAAATATTTAGGATCCTGGATGGGGAGGTGGGAGGGAAGGGCTGGAAGAATCTTCCAGGATGTCAGCAGTGATTCCTGGAGTCTTCCAGTTAATGGCACCCAATAACTAAATGGGCAAAAGATGCACGGCAGATTGGCCTGTGAGAACATTGAGGACTTGGGGATGGATCTGCTATCTCCATGTGCAAAAGGATTTGTAAATCTGGGACTTCCTATGACATCTAGCCCTTGTACCATCTCTTTGGTTGCCTTTTCTTTCTTTTTTTTTTTTTTTTTGAGATTTTTTTTTGCCCAGGCTGGAGTGCGATGGCACAATCTCAGCTCACTGCAACTTCTGCCTCCCGGGTTCAAGCCATTCTCCTGCCTCAGCCTTTCTGAATAGCTGGGATTACAGGCCTGCGCCACCACACCCGGCTAATTTGTTTTCCTTTTTTTGTATGTTTAGTAGAGAGGGGTTTTCACCCTGTTAGCCAGGATGGTTTCGAACTCCTGACCTCGTCATCTGCCCACCTCAGCCTCCCAAAGTGCTGGGATTACAGGCATGAGTCACCATGCCCAGCCTCTTTTGTATCATCAGATACCACTCAGTTACTCCATCTCTTCCCTTTAATTTCTGTTTTCCCTCTGCATACTGTCCCGAGCACTGATGAACTCTACCATCGATTAGTTTACGTTTTCTAGAATGCTTAACAAATGGAATCATACTGTCTGTACCCTTTTTTTGTGTGGCTTCTGTCACTCAGCAAAATTGGAGAGTCATCCTTGTTGTGATTATCAATAGTTCATTGCTTTCTATCTCTGACTGATATTTCATTGTAATAGTCCGTTCGTTATTCCAGTCACCTGTTGGTGGACATTTGGGTGTTTCCAGTTTTTGGCTATGACAAATAAAGCTGCTATAAACACTCACATACACATGTTTTTGTGGACATATATTTCTCCTGGATAAATACCTAGGTGTGGAATTGTTGGATCATCTAGCACATTTATGTTTTACTTTTTCTCTATTCCTTTTATTTTTTGAGACAGAGTTTCGCTCTTGTCACCCAGGCTGGAGTGCGATGGCACAATCTCAGCTCACTGCAACTTCTGCCTCCCGGGTTCAAGCCATTCTCCTGCCTCGATCTCCCAAAGTGCTGGGATTACAGGCATGAGCCACCGCACCCGGCCTGTAATCCTTTCTTAATACTGCTTTCTGTTTTCCCTCTGCATACTGTCCCGAGCACTGATGAACTCTCACTGCACTGATGAACTCTACCATCGATTAGTTTACGTTTTCTAGAATGCTTAACAAATGGAATCATACTGTCTGTACCCTTTTTTTGTGTGGCTTCTGTCACTCAGCAAAATTGGAGAGTCATCCTTGTTGTGATTATCAATAGTTCATTGCTTTCTATCTCTGACTGATATTTCATTGTAATAGTCCGTTCGTTATTCCAGTCACCTGTTGGTGGACATTTGGGTGTTTCCAGTTTTTGGCTATGACAAATAAAGCTGCTATAAACACTCACATACACATGTTTTTGTGGACATATATTTCTCCTGGATAAATACCTAGGTGTGGAATTGTTGGATCATCTAGCACATTTATGTTTTACTTTTTCTCTATTCCTTTTATTTTTTGAGACAGAGTTTCGCTCTTGTCACCCAGGCTGGAGTGCGATGGCACAATCTCAGCTCACTGCAACCTCCACCTTCCAGATTCAAGCGATTCTCCTGCTGCCTCCCGAATAGCTGGGATTACAGGCCTGCGCCACCACACCCGGCTAATTTTGTATTTTTAGTAGATACAGGGTTTCTCCATGTTGGTCAGGCTGGTCTCGAACTCACCTCAGGTGATCTGTCCCCCTCGACCTCCCGAAGTGCTGGGATTACAGGCATGAGCAACCTGCCTGGCCTGGATCCCATTAATTCTTGAATCTCATCTCCAACTATTCTTGCCCTGGCTCACTCCACTTAAACTATGCTGGCCTCCTAGCCATTTGTCAAACACACCAAGCATGGTTCCAACTCAGGGCGTTTGCACTCGCTATTCATTCTGTCTGGAACTCTCATCCTCCGATATGCAAGACTCACTCTCTAACATTCTTTGGGTTTGTTCAAATATCTCCACGTCACTGAAAACTTCTCTGAATATGCGATTTTTAATCTTTAAAAAAAAAAAAAAAAAACTACTCTCGGCCAGGCAGCTGGCTCACGCCTGTAATAACAGCACTTTGGGAGGCCCAGGCAGGCTGGTCTTTAACTCCTGACCTCAGGTGATCCACCTGACTCAGCCTCCCAAAATGCTGGGATTACAGCCATGCACCACCATGCCTGGCTAATTTTTTTGTATTATTAGTGGAGATGGGATTTCCACAGGTTGGCCAGGCTGGTCTTTAACTCCTGACCTCAGGTGATCCACCTGACTCAGCCTCCCAAAATGCTGGGATTACAGCCATGAGCAACCTGCCTGGCCTGGATCCCATTAATTCTTGAATCTCATCTCCAACTATTCTTGCCCTGGCTCACTCCACTTAAACTATGCTGGCCTCCTAGCCATTTGTCAAACACACCAAGCATGGTTCCAACTCAGGGCGTTTGCACTCGCTATTCATTCTGTCTGGAACTCTCATCCTCCGATATGCAAGACTCACTCTCTAACATTCTTTGGGTTTGTTCAAATATCTCCACGTCACTGAAAACTTCTCTGAATATGCGATTTTTAATCTTTAAAAAAAAAAAAAAAAAAAACTACTCTCGGCCAGGCACGCTGGCTCACGCCTGTAATCCCAGCACTTTGGGAGGCCCAGGCAGGCTGGTCTTTAACTCCTGACCTCAGGTGATCCACCTGACTCAGCCTCCCAAAATGCTGGGATTACAGGCATGAGCAACCTGCCTGGCCTGGATCCCATTAATTCTTGAATCTCATCTCCAACTATTCTTGCCCTGGCTCACTCCACTTAAACTATGCTGGCCTCCTAGCCATTTGTCAAACACACCAAGCATGGTTCCAACTCAGGGCGTTTGCACTCGCTATTCATTCTGTCTGGAACTCTCATCCTCCGATATGCAAGACTCACTCTCTAACATTCTTTGGGTTTGTTCAAATATCTCCACGTCACTGAAAACTTCTCTGAATATGCGATTTTTAATCTTTAAAAAAAAAAAAAAAAAAAAAAAAAAAAAAAAAAAAAAAAAAAAAAAAAAAAAACTACTCTCGGCCAGGCAGCTGGCTCACGCCTGTAATCCCAGCACTTTGGGAGGCCCAGGCAGGCTGGTCTTTAACTCCTGACCTCAGGTGATCCACCTGACTCAGCCTCCCAAAATGCTGGGATTACAGGCATGAGCAACCTGCCTGGCCTGGATCCCATTAATTCTTGAATCTCATCTCCAACTATTCTTGCCCTGGCTCACTCCACTTAAACTATGCTGGCCTCCTAGCCATTTGTCAAACACACCAAGCATGGTTCCAACTCAGGGCGTTTGCACTCGCTATTCATTCTGTCTGGAACTCTCATCCTCCGATATGCAAGACTCACTCTCTAACATTCTTTGGGTTTGTTCAAATATCTCCACGTCACTGAAAACTTCTCTGAATATGCGATTTTTAATCTTTAAAAAAAAAAAAAAAAAACTACTCTCGGCCAGGCAGCTGGCTCACGCCTGTAATCCCAGCACTTTGGGAGGCCCAGGCAGGCTGGTCTTTAACTCCTGACCTCAGGTGATCCACCTGACTCAGCCTCCCAAAATGCTGGGATTACAGGCATGAGTCACCATGCCCAGCCTCTTTTGTATCATCAGATACCACTCAGTTACTCCATCTCTTCCCTTTAATTTCTGTTTTCCTTTAGCTTCCCCCCCCAACAAAGTAAAAGAAACATAGTTTATTTTTCACATCCTAGGTTCTTTATTTAATATCTTTATTGAGGTATAATATTTTTGAGATGGGATCTTGCTCTGTTGCCCAGACTAGGTTGCAGTGTTGCAATCATACCTCACTGCAGCCTCAGCCTTCTGGGCTCCAGTGATCCTCCCACCTCAGCTTCCCAAGTACCCGGGAATACAGGCGTGCACCACCACAGCCAGCTAACCTTTTAGTATTTTTTATCGAGACAGGGTTTCTCCATGTTGCGTAGGCTAGTCTTGAATTCCTGGCTTCAAATGATCCTCCTGCCTCGATCTCCCAAAGTGTAGGGATCACAGGCATGAGCAACCTGCCTGGCCTGGATCCCATTAATTCTTGAATCTCATCTCCAACTATTCTTGCCCTGGCTCACTCCACTTAAACTATGCTGGCCTCCTAGCCATTTGTCAAACACACCAAGCATGGTTCCAACTCAGGGCGTTTGCACTCGCTATTCATTCTGTCTGGAACTCTCATCCTCCGATATGCAAGACTCACTCTCTAACATTCTTTGGGTTTGTTCAAATATCTCCACGTCACTGAAAACTTCTCTGAATATGCGATTTTTAATCTTTAAAAAAAAAAAAAAAAAAAAAAAAAAAAAAAAAAAAAAAAAAAAACTACTCTCGGCCAGGCAGCCTGCCTGGCCTGGATCCCATTAATTCTTGAATCTCATCTCCAACTATTCTTGCCCTGGCTCACTCCACTTAAACTATGCTGGCCTCCTAGCCATTTGTCAAACACACCAAGCATGGTTCCAACTCAGGGCGTTTGCACTCGCTATTCATTCTGTCTGGAACTCTCATCCTCCGATATGCAAGACTCACTCTCTAACATTCTTTGGGTTTGTTCAAATATCTCCACGTCACTGAAAACTTCTCTGAATATGCGATTTTTAATCTTTAAAAAAAAAAAAAAAAAAAAAAAAAAAAAAAAAAAAAAACTACTCTCGGCCAGGCAGCCTGCCTGGCCTGGATCCCATTAATTCTTGAATCTCATCTCCAACTATTCTTGCCCTGGCTCACTCCACTTAAACTATGCTGGCCTCCTAGCCATTTGTCAAACACACCAAGCATGGTTCCAACTCAGGGCGTTTGCACTCGCTATTCATTCTGTCTGGAACTCTCATCCTCCGATATGCAAGACTCACTCTCTAACATTCTTTGGGTTTGTTCAAATATCTCCACGTCACTGAAAACTTCTCTGAATATGCGATTTTTAATCTTTAAAAAAAAAAAAAAAAAACTACTCTCGGCCAGGCAGCTGGGCTCACGCCTGTAATCCCAGCACTTTGGGAGGCCCAGGCGGATCACCTGAGGTTAAGGGTTCAACACCAGCCTGGCCAACATGGTGAAACCTCATCTCTACTAATAATACAAAATTAGCTGGGCATGGTGATTTTTTCTGCACAGTAGACAGTGTTCTGGATGTAAGCTTCAAATTTGTCTTTGTGATCGCTGGTGTTATTGAGCCACCTGGAGGCAATAGTGCTGCAGTTTAAATATTTAGGATCCTGGATGGGGAGGTGGGAGGGAAGGGCTGGAAGAATCTTCCAGGATGTCAGCAGTGATTCCTGGAGTCTTCCAGTTAATGGCACCCAATAACTAAATGGGCAAAAGATGCACGGCAGATTGGCCTGTGAGAACATTGAGGACTTGGGGATGGATCTGCTATCTCCATGTGCAAAAGGATTTGTTAATCTGGGAGTTCCTCTGACATCTAGCCCTTGTCCATCTCTTTGGTTGCCTTTTCTTTCTTTTTTTTTTTTTGAGATTTTTTTGCCCAGGCTGGAGTGCGATGGCACAATCTCAGCTCACTGCAACCTCCACCTTCCAGATTCAAGCGATTCTCCTGCTGCCTCCCGAATAGCTGGGATTACAGGCATGAGTCACCATGCCCAGCCTCTTTTGTATCATCAGATACCACTCAGTTACTCCATCTCTTCCCTTTAATTTCTGTTTTCCCTCTGCATACTGTCCCGAGCACTGATGAACTCTCACTGCACTGATGAACTCTCACTGCACTGATGAACTCTCACTGCACTGATGAACTCTCACTGCACTGATGAACTCTCACTGCACTGATGAACTCTCACTGCACTGATGAACTCTCACTGCACTGATGAACTCTCACTGCACTGATGAACTCTCACTGCACTGATGAACTCTCACTGCACTGATGAACTCTCACTGCACTGATGAACTCTCACTGCACTGATGAACTCTCACTGCACTGATGAACTCTCACTGCACTGATGAACTCTCACTGCACTGATGAACTCTCACTGCACTGATGAACTCTCACTGCACTGATGAACTCTCACTGCACTGATGAACTCTCACTGCACTGATGAACTCTCACTGCACTGATGAACTCTCACTGCACTGATGAACTCTCACTGCACTGATGAACTCTCACTGCACTGATGAACTCTCACTGCACTGATGAACTCTCACTGCACTGATGAACTCTCACTGCACTGATGAACTCTCACTGCACTGATGAACTCTCACTGCACTGATGAACTCTCACTGCACTGATGAACTCTCACTGCACTGATGAACTCTACCATCGATTAGTTTACGTTTTCTAGAATGCTTAACAAATGGAATCATACTGTCTGTACCCTTTTTTTTGTGTGGCTTCTGTCACTCAGCAAAGTGGAGAGTCATCCTTGTTGTGATTATCATTCAGTAAACTGCACATATTTAAAGTGTAAAAGTTTCTAAGTTTTGTCATGTGTGCACCATGAAATTATCACCAAAATCAAGATAATAAACGTATCTGTCCCGTCAAATATTTTCTTCTGCTTCCTTGTAGTCCTTTCTTTCTTTTTTTTTTTTTGAGATTTTTTTGCCCAGGCTGGAGTGCGATGGCACAATCTCAGCTCACTGCAACCTCCACCTTCCAGATTCAAGCGATTCTCCTGCTGCCTCCCGAATAGCTGGGATTACAGCCATGCACCACCATGCCTGGCTAATTTTTTTGTATTATTAGTGGAGATGGGATTTCCACAGGTTGGCCAGGCTGGTCTTTAACTCCTGACCTCAGGTGATCCACCTGACTCAGCCTCCCAAAATGCTGGGATTACAGCCATGAGCAACCTGCCTGGCCTGGATCCCATTAATTCTTGAATCTCATCTCCAACTATTCTTGCCCTGGCTCACTCCACTTAAACTATGCTGGCCTCCTAGCCATTTGTCAAACACACCAAGCATGGTTCCAACTCAGGCGTTTGCACTCGCTATTCATTCTGTCTGGAACTCTCATCCTCCGATATGCAAGACTCACTCTCTAACATTCTTTGGGTTTGTTCAAATATCTCCACGTCACTGAAAACTTCTCTGAATATGCGATTTTTAATCTTTAAAAAAAAAAAAAAAACTACTCTCGGCCAGGCACGCTGGCTCACGCCTGTAATCCCAGCACTTTGGGAGGCCCAGGCAGGCGGATCACCTGAGGTTAAGGGTTCAACACCAGCCTGGCCAACATGGTGAAACCTCATCTCTACTAATAATACAAAATTAGCTGGGCATGGTGGCACACGCCTATAAGCCCAGCTACTATGGAGGCTGTGGCAGGAGAATCGCTTTAACCTGGGAGGCCAGAGGTTGCTGTGAGGCGAGATCCTGCCACTGCACTCAGAATGAAACTCTGTCTCAAAAAAAGGAAAGGAAAGAAATCAAACCTAAACAGATCATAGTCAAACTGCTAACAATTGAAAGAAAAAGTGCTTCTCAGTACCTATGAACATTTCATACACAACATGTTCAAGAATTTGTGGAAAAAGTTAGAAAACCTTATTGAAATACAATATAGAAAGCCTAAATTAACAGAGAAACATATCATGCTTATGAATTAGAAGTCTCGATATGTTAAAGACTTCAATTCTATACTAATTTTTCCTGGATTCTATAAAATTCCTATAAGATTTGTTCATAACTTGTCCAAAATTGTGTATAAGTAAACAAATATTTTGTTCGGGACCGAAACATATATAATAAAACTTTCAGTAAAAGCTAAGGAGATATTAAATACAAATTTAAGATGACAGTTACCACTAAGAATATAGCCATAGGAAGGGGTAATGGTGATTTTTTTTTTTTTTGAGATTTTTTTGCCCAGGCTGGAGTGCGATGGCACAATCTCAGCTCACTGCAACTTCTGCCTCCCGGGTTCAAGCCATTCTCCTGCCTCAGCCTCTGAATAGCTGGGATTACAGGCATGAGCAACCTGCCTGGCCTGGATCCCATTAATTCTTGAATCTCATCTCCAACTATTCTTGCCCTGGCTCACTCCACTTAAACTATGCTGGCCTCCTAGCCATTTGTCAAACACACCAAGCATGGTTCCAACTCAGGCGTTTGCACTCGCTATTCATTCTGTCTGGAACTCTCATCCTCCGATATGCAAGACTCACTCTCTAACATTCTTTGGGTTTGTTCAAATATCTCCACGTCACTGAAAACTTCTCTGAATATGCGATTTTTAATCTTTAAAAAAAAAAAAAAAAAAAAAAAAAACTACTCTCGGCCAGGCAGCTGGCTCACGCCTGTAATCCCAGCACTTTGGGAGGCCCAGGCAGGCGGATCACCTGAGGTTAAGGGTTCAACACCAGCCTGGCCAACATGGTGAAACCTCATCTCTACTAATAATACAAAATTAGCTGGGCATGGTGGCACACGCCTATAAGCCCAGCTACTAGGGAGGCTGAGGCAGGAGAATCGCTTTAACCTGGGAGGCCAGAGGTTGCTGTGAGGCGAGATCCTGCCACTGCACTCAGAATGAAACTCTGTCTCAAAAAAAAAAAAAAAAAAAAAACTACTCTCGGCCAGGCAGCTGGCTCACGCCTGTAATCCCAGCACTTTGGGAGGCCCAGGCAGGCGGATCACCTGAGGTTAAGGGTTCAACACCAGCCTGGCCAACATGGTGAAACCTCATCTCTACTAATAATACAAAATTAGCTGGGCATGGTGGCACACGCCTATAAGCCCAGCTACTATGGAGGCTGTGGCAGGAGAATCGCTTTAACCTGGGAGGCCAGAGGTTGCTGTGAGGCGAGATCCTGCCACTGCACTCAGAATGAAACTCTGTCTCAAAAAAAGGAAAGGAAAGAAATCAAACCTAAACAGATCATAGTCAAACTGCTAACAATTGAAAGAAAAGTGCTTCTCAGTACCTATGAACATTTCATACACAACATGTTCAAGAATTTGTGGAAAAAGTTAGAAAACCTTATTGAAATACAATATAGAAAGCCTAAATTAACAGAGAAACATATCATGCTTATGAATTAGAAGTCTCGATATGTTAAAGACGTCAATTCTATACTAATTTTTCCCTGGATTCTATAAAATTCCTATAAGATTTGTTCATAACTTGTCCAAAATTGTGTATAAGTAAACAAATATTTTGTTAGGGACGAAACATATATAATAAAACTTTCACAAAAAGCTAAGGAGATATTAAATAAAAAATTTAAGAAGACAGAAACCAATAAGAATATAGACATAGGAAGGGGTAATGGTGATTTTTTCTGCACAGTAGACAGTGTTCTGGATGTAAGCTTCAAATTTGTCTTTGTGATGGCTGGTGTTATTGAGCCACCTGGAGGCAATAGTGCTGCAGTTTAAATATTTAGGATCCTGGATGGGGAGGTGGGAGGGAAGGGCTGGAAGAATCTTCCAGGATGTCAGCAGTGATTCCTGGAGTCTTCCAGTTAATGGCACCCAATAACTAAATGGGCAAAAGATGCACGGCAGATTGGCCTGTGAGAACATTGAGGACTTGGGGATGGATCTGCTATCTCCATGTGCAAAGGATTTGTTAATCTGGGAGTTCCTCTGACATCTAGCCCTTGTCCATCTCTTTGGTTGCCTTTTCTTTTCTTTTTTTTTTTTTTTTTTTTTTTTTTTTTTTTTTTTTTTTTTTTTTTTTTTTTTTTTTTTTTTTTTTTTTTTTTTTTTTTTTTTTTTTTTTTTTTTTGAGATTTTTTTGCCCAGGCTGGAGTGCGATGGCACAATCTCAGCTCACTGCAACCTCCACCTTCCAGATTCAAGCGATTCTCCTGCTGCCTCCCGAATAGCTGGGATTACAGGCATGAGTCACCATGCCCAGCCTCTTTTGTATCATCAGATACCACTCAGTTACTCCATCTCTTCCCTTTAATTTCTGTTTTCCTTTAGCTTCCCCCCCCAACAAAGAAAAAGAAACATAGTTTATTTTTCACATCCTAGGTTCTTTATTTAATATCTTTATTGAGGTATAATATTTTTGAGATGGGATCTTGCTCTGTTGCCCAGACTAGGGTGCAGTGTTCCAATCATAACTCACTGCAGCCTCAGCCTTCTGGGCTCCAGTGATCCTCCCACCTCAGCTTCCCAAGTACCCGGGAATACAGGCGTGCACCACCACAGCCAGCTAACCTTTTAGTATTTTTTATCGAGACAGGGTTTCTCCATGTTGGTCAGGCTGGTCTCGAACTCACCTCAGGTGATCTGTCCCCCTCGACCTCCCGAAGTGCTGGGATTACAGGCATGAGCCACCATGCCCAGCCTCTTTGTATCATCAGATACCACTCAGTTACTCCATCTCTTCCCTTTAATTTCTGTTTTCCTTTAGCTTCCCCCCCCAACAAAGAAAAAGAAACATAGTTTATTTTTCACATCCTAGGTTCTTTATTTAATATCTTTATTGAGGTATAATATTTTTGAGATGGGATCTTGCTCTGTTGCCCAGACTAGGGTGCAGTGTTGCAATCATACCTCACTGCAGCCTCAGCCTTCTGGGCTCCAGTGATCCTCCCACCTCAGCTTCCCAAGTACCTGGGAATACAGGCGTGCACCACCACAGCCAGCTAACCTTTTAGTATTTTTTATCGAGACAGGGTTTCTCCATGTTGGTCAGGCTGGTCTCGAACTCACCTCAGGTGATCTGTCCCCCTCGACCTCCCGAAGTGCTGGGATTACAGGCATGAGTCACCATGCCCAGCCTCTTTTGTATCATCAGATACCACTCAGTTACTCCATCTCTTCCCTTTAATTTCTGTTTTCCTTTAGCTTCCCCCCCCAACAAAGAAAAAGAAACATAGTTTATTTTTCACATCCTAGGTTCTTTATTTAATATCTTTATTGAGGTATAATATTTTTGAGATGGGATCTTGCTCTGTTGCCCAGACTAGGGTGCAGTGTTGCAATCACACCTCACTGCAGCCTCAGCCTTCTGGGCTCCAGTGATCCTCCCACCTCAGCTTCCCAAGTACCTGGGAATACAGGCGTGCACCACCACAGCCAGCTAACCTTTTAGTATTTTTTATCGAGACAGGGTTTCTCCATGTTGGTCAGGCTGGTCTCGAACTCACCTCAGGTGATCCACCTGACTCAGCCTCCCAAAATGCTGGGATTACAGGCATGAGCAACCTGCCTGGCCTGGATCCCATTAATTCTTGAATCTCATCTCCAACTATTCTTGCCCTGGCTCACTCCACTTAAACTATGCTGGCCTCCTAGCCATTTGTCAAACACACCAAGCATGGTTCCAACTCAGGCGTTTGCACTCGCTATTCATTCTGTCTGGAACTCTCATCCTCCGATATGCAAGACTCACTCTCTAACATTCTTTGGGTTTGTTCAAATATCTCCACGTCACTGAAAACTTCTCTGAATATGCGATTTTTAATCTTTAAAAAAAAAAAAAAAAAAAAAAAAAAAAAAAAAAAAAAAAAAAAAAACTACTCTCGGCCAGGCACGCTGGCTCACGCCTGTAATCCCAGCACATTGGGAGGCCCAGGCAGGCGGATCACCTGAGGTTAAGGGTTCAACACCAGCCTGGCCAACATGGTGAAACCTCATCTCTACTAATAATACAAAAATTAGCTGGGCATGGTGGCACACGCCTATAAGCCCAGCTACTATGGAGGCTGTGGCAGGAGAATCGCTTTAACCTGGGAGGCCAGAGGTTGCTGTGAGGCGAGATCCTGCCACTGCACTCCAGAATGAAACTCTGTCTCAAAAAAAAAAAAACTACTCTCGGCCAGGCACGCTGGCTCCGCCTGTAATCCCAGCACATTGGGAGGCCCAGGCAGGCGGATCACCTGAGGTTAAGGGTTCAACACCAGCCTGGCCAACATGGTGAAACCTCATCTCTACTAATAATACAAAAATTAGCTGGGCATGGTGGCACACGCCTATAAGCCCAGCTACTATGGAGGCTGTGGCAGGAGAATCGCTTTAACCTGGGAGGCCAGAGGTTGCTGTGAGGCGAGATCCTGCCACTGCACTCCAGAATGAAACTCTGTCTCAAAAAAAAAAAACTACTCTCGGCCAGGCACGCTGGCTCACGCCTGTAATCCCAGCACATTGGGAGGCCCAGGCAGGCGGATCACCTGAGGTTAAGGGTTCAACACCAGCCTGGCCAACATGGTGAAACCTCATCTCTACTAATAATACAAAAATTAGCTGGGCATGGTGGCACACGCCTATAAGCCCAGCTACTATGGAGGCTGTGGCAGGAGAATCGCTTTAACCTGGGAGGCCAGAGGTTGCTGTGAGGCGAGATCCTGCCACTGCACTCCAGAATGAAACTCTGTCTCAAAAAAAAAAAAAAAAAAAAAAAAAAAAAAAAAAAAAAAAAAACTACTCTCGGCCAGGCACGCTGGCTCACGCCTGTAATCCCAGCACTTTGGGAGGCCCAGGCTGGTCTTTAACTCCTGACCTCAGGTGATCCACCTGACTCAGCCTCCCAAAATGCTGGGATTACAGGCATGAGCAACCTGCCTGGCCTGGATCCCATTAATTCTTGAATCTCATCTCCAACTATTCTTGCCCTGGCTCACTCCACTTAAACTATGCTGGCCTCCTAGCCATTTGTCAAACACACCAAGCATGGTTCCAACTCAGGCGTTTGCACTCGCTATTCATTCTGTCTGGAACTCTCATCCTCCGATATGCAAGACTCACTCTCTAACATTCTTTGGGTTTGTTCAAATATCTCCACGTCACTGAAAACTTCTCTGAATATGCGATTTTTAATCTTTAAAAAAAAAAAAACTACTCTCGGCCAGGCACGCTGGCTCACGCCTGTAATCCCAGCACATTGGGAGGCCCAGGCAGGCGGATCACCTGAGGTTAAGGGTTCAACACCAGCCTGGCCAACATGGTGAAACCTCATCTCTACTAATAATACAAAAATTAGCTGGGCATGGTGGCACACGCCTATAAGCCCAGCTACTATGGAGACTGTGGCAGGAGAATCGCTTTAACCTGGGAGGCCAGAGGTTGCTGTGAGGCGAGATCCTGCCACTGCACTCCAGAATGAAACGCTGTCTCAAAAAAAAGGAAAGGGAAAGAAATCAAACCTAAACAGATCATAGTCAAACTGCTAACAATTGAAAGTAAAAGTGCTTCTCAGTACCTATGAACATTTCACACACAACATGTTCAAGAATTTGTGGAAAAAGTTAGAAAACCTTATTGAAATACAATATAGAAAGCCTAAATTAACAGAGAAACATATCATGCTTATGAATTAGAAGTCTCGATATGTTAAAGACGTCAATTCTATACTAATTTTTCCCTGGATTCTATAAAATTCCTATAAGATTTGTTCATAACTTGTCCAAAATTGTGTATAAGTAAACAAATATTTTGTTAGGGACGAAACATATATAATAAAACTTTCAGTAAAAGCTAAGGAGATATTAAATACAAATTTAAGATGACAGTTACCACTAAGAATATAGCCATAGGAAGGGGTAATGGTGATTTTTTTTCTGCACAGTAGACAGTGTTCTGGATGTAAGCTTCAAATCTGTCTTTGTGATCGCTGGTGTTATTGAGCCACCTGGAGGCAATAGCGCTGCAGTTTAAATATTTAGGATCCTGGATGGGGAGGTGGGAGGGAAGGGCTGGAAGAATCTTCCAGGATGTCAGCAGTGATTCCTGGAGTCTTCCAGTTAATGGCACCAATAACTAAATGGGCAAAAGATGCACGGGAGATTGGCCTGTGAGAACATTGAGGACTTGGGGATGGATCTGCTATCTCCATGTGCAAAAGGATTTGTTAATCTGGGAGTTCCTCTGACATCTAGCCCTTGTCCATCTCTTTGGTTGCCTTTTCTTTTCTTTTTTTTTTTTTTTTTTTTTTTTTTTTTTTTTTTTTTTTTTTTTTTTTTTTTTTTTTTTTTTTTTTTTTTTTTTTTTTTTTTTTTTTTTTTTTTTTTTTTTTTTTTTTTTTTTTTTTTTTTTTTTTTTTTTGTTTTTTTTTTTTTTTTTTTTTTTTTTTTTTTTTTTTTTTTTTTTTTTTTTTTGAGATTTTTTTTGCCCAGGCTGGAGTGCGATGGCACAATCTCAGCTCACTGCAACCTCCACCTTCCAGATTCAAGCGATTCTCCTGCTGCCTCCCGAATAGCTGGGATTACAGGCATGAGTCACCATGCCCAGCCTCTTTTGTATCATCAGATACCACTCAGTTACTCCATCTCTTCCCTTTAATTTCTGTTTTCCTTTAGCTTCCCCCCCCAACAAAGGAAAAGAAACATAGTTTATTTTTCACATCCTAGGTTCTTTATTTAATATCTTTATTGAGGTATAATATTTTTGAGATGGGATCTTGCTCTGTTGCCCAGACTAGGTTGCAGTGTTGCAATCATACCTCACTGCAGCCTCAGCCTTCTGGGCTCCAGTGATCCTCCCACCTCAGCTTCCCAAGTACACGGGAATACAGGCGTGCACCACCACAGCCAGCTAACCTTTTAGTATTTTTTATCGAGACAGGGTTTCTCCATGTTGGCCAGGCTGGTCTCGAACTCACCTCAGGTGATCTGTCCCCCTCGACCTCCCGAAGTGCTGGGATTACAGGCATGAGTCACCATGCCCAGCCTCTTTTGTATCATCAGATACCACTCAGTTACTCCATCTCTTCCCTTTAATTTCTGTTTTCCTTTAGCTTCCCCCCCCAACAAAGGAAAAGAAACATAGTTTATTTTTCACATCCTAGGTTCTTTATTTAATATCTTTATTGAGGTATAATATTTTTGAGATGGGATCTTGCTCTGTTGCCCAGACTAGGTTGCAGTGTTGCAATCATACCTCACTGCAGCCTCAGCCTTCTGAGCTCCAGTGATCCTCCCACCTCAGCTTCCCAAGTACACGGGAATACAGGCGTGCACCACCACAGCCAGCTAACCTTTTAGTATTTTTTATCGAGACAGGGTTTCTCCATGTTGGTCAGGCTGGTCTCGAACTCACCTCAGGTGATCTGTCCCCCTCGACCTCCCGAAGTGCTGGGATTACAGGCATGAGCAACCTGCCTGGCCTGGATCCCATTAATTCTTGAATCTCATCTCCAACTATTCTTGCCCTGGCTCACTCCACTTAAACTATGCTGGCCTCCTAGCCATTTGTCAAACACACCAAGCATGGTTCCAACTCAGGCGTTTGCACTCGCTATTCATTCTGTCTGGAACTCTCATCCTCCGATATGCAAGACTCACTCTCTAACATTCTTTGGGTTTGTTCAAATATCTCCACGTCACTGAAAACTTCTCTGAATATGCGATTTTTAATCTTTAAAAAAAAAAAAAAAAAAAAAAAAAAAAAAAAAAAAAAAAAAAAAAAAAAAAAAAGAAAACAACACAAAAAAAAACAACACAAAAACAAAAAAACAAAAAAAAAAAAAAAAAAAAAAAAAAAAAAAAAAAAAAAACTACTCTCGGCCAGGCAGCTGGCTCACGCCTGTAATCCCAGCACTTTGGGAGGCCCAGGCAGGCGGATCACCTGAGGTTAAGGGTTCAACACCAGCCTGGCCAACATGGTGAAACCTCATCTCTACTAATAATACAAAAATTAGCTGGGCATGGTGGCACACGCCTATAAGCCCAGCTACTATGGAGGCTGTGGCAGGAGAATCGCTTTAACCTGGGAGGCCAGAGGTTGCTGTGAGGCGAGATCCTGCCACTGCACTCCAGAATGAAACTCTGTCTCAAAAAAAAAAAAAAAAAAAAAAAAAAAAAAAAAAAAAAAAAAACTACTCTCGGCCAGGCAGCTGGCTCACGCCTGTAATCCCAGCACATTGGGAGGCCCAGGCAGGCGGATCACCTGAGGTTAAGGGTTCAACACCAGCCTGGCCAACATGGTGAAACCTCATCTCTACTAATAATACAAAAATTAGCTGGGCATGGTGGCACACGCCTATAAGCCCAGCTACTATGGAGGCTGTGGCAGGAGAATCGCTTTAACCTGGGAGGCCAGAGGTTGCTGTGAGGCGAGATCCTGCCACTGCACTCCAGAATGAAACTCTGTCTCAAAAAAAAAAAAAAAAAAAAAAAAAAAAAAAAAAAAAAAAAAAAAAAAAACTACTCTCGGCCAGGCAGCTGGCTCACGCCTGTAATCCCAGCACATTGGGAGGCCCAGGCAGGCGGATCACCTGAGGTTAAGGGTTCAACACCAGCCTGGCCAACATGGTGAAACCTCATCTCTACTAATAATACAAAAATTAGCTGGGCATGGTGGCACACGCCTATAAGCCCAGCTACTATGGAGGCTGTGGCAGGAGAATCGCTTTAACCTGGGAGGCCAGAGGTTGCTGTGAGGCGAGATCCTGCCACTGCACTCCAGAATGAAACTCTGTCTCAAAAAAAAAAAAAAAAAAAAAAAACTACTCTCGGCCAGGCAGCTGGCTCACGCCTGTAATCCCAGCACATTGGGAGGCCCAGGCAGGCGGATCACCTGAGGTTAAGGGTTCAACACCAGCCTGGCCAACATGGTGAAACCTCATCTCTACTAATAATACAAAAATTAGCTGGGCATGGTGGCACACGCCTATAAGCCCAGCTACTATGGAGGCTGTGGCAGGAGAATCGCTTTAACCTGGGAGGCCAGAGGTTGCTGTGAGGCGAGATCCTGCCACTGCACTCCAGAATGAAACTCTGTCTCAAAAAAAAAAAAAAAAAAAAACTACTCTCGGCCAGGCAGCTGGCTCACGCCTGTAATCCCAGCACTTTGGGAGGCCCAGGCAGGCGGATCACCTGAGGTTAAGGGTTCAACACCAGCCTGGCCAACATGGTGAAACCTCATCTCTACTAATAATACAAAATTAGCTGGGCATGGTGGCACACGCCTATAAGCCCAGCTACTATGGAGGCTGTGGCAGGAGAATCGCTTTAACCTGGGAGGCCAGAGGTTGCTGTGAGGCGAGATCCTGCCACTGCACTCCAGAATGAAACTCTGTCTCAAAAAAAAAGGAAAGAAATCAAACCTAAACAGATCATAGTCAAACTGCTAACAATTGAAAGAAAAAGTGCTTCTCAGTACCTATGAACATTTCATACACAACATGTTCAAGAATTTGTGGAAAAAGTTAGAAAACCTTATTGAAATACAATATAGAAAGCCTAAATTAACAGAGAAACATATCATGCTTATGAATTAGAAGTCTCGATATGTTAAAGACGTCAATTCTATACTAATTTTTCCCTGGATTCTATAAAATTCCTATAAGATTTGTTCATAACTTGTCCAAAATTGTGTATAAGTAAACAAATATTTTGTTAGGGACCGAAACATATATAATAAAACTTTCAGTAAAAGCTAAGGAGATATTAAATACAAATTTAAGATGACAGTTACCACTAAGAATATAGCCATAGGAAGGGGTAATGGTGATTTTTTTTCTGCACAGTAGACAGTGTTCTGGATGTAAGCTTCAAATTTGTCTTTGTGATCGCTGGTGTTATTGAGCCACCTGGAGGCAATAGCGCTGCAGTTTAAATATTTAGGATCCTGGATGGGGAGGTGGGAGGAAGGGCTGGAAGAATCTTCCAGGATGTCAGCAGTGATTCCTGGAGTCTTCCAGTTAATGGCACCCAATAACTAAATGGGCAAAAGATGCACGGGAGATTGGCCTGTGAGAACATTGAGGACTTGGGGATGGATCTGCTATCTCCATGTGCAAAGGATTTGTTAATCTGGGAGTTCCTCTGACATCTAGCCCTTGTCCATCTCTTTGGTTGCCTTTTCTTTCTTTTTTTTTTTTTGAGATTTTTTTTGCCCAGGCTGGAGTGCGATGGCACAATCTCAGCTCACTGCAACCTCCACCTTCCAGATTCAAGCGATTCTCCTGCTGCCTCCCGAATAGCTGGGATTACAGGCATGAGTCACCATGCCCAGCCTCTTTTGTATCATCAGATACCACTCAGTTACTCCATCTCTTCCCTTTAATTTCTGTTTTCCTTTAGCTTCCCCAACAAAGAAAAACATAGTTTATTTTTCACATCCTAGGTTCTTTATTTAATATCTTTATTGAGGTATAATATTTTTGAGATGGGATCTTGCTCTGTTGCCCAGACTAGGTTGCAGTGTTGCAATCATACCTCACTGCAGCCTCAGCCTTCTGGGCTCCAGTGATCCTCCCACCTCAGCCCCTGGTAGCTGGGACTACAGGCGCCCACCACCACGCCCGGCTAATTCCTTTTTTTTGTATGTTTAGTAGAGAGGGGTTTTCACCCTGTTAGCCAGGATGGTTTCGAACTCCTGACCTCGTCATCTGCCCACCTCAGCCTCCCAAAGTGCTGGGATTACAGGCATGAGTCACCATGCCCAGCCTCTTTTGTATCATCAGATACCACTCAGTTACTCCATCTCTTCCCTTTAATTTCTGTTTTCCTTTAGCTTCCCCCCCCAACAAAGTAAAAGAAACATAGTTTATTTTTCACATCCTAGGTTCTTTATTTAATATCTTTATTGAGGTATAATATTTTTGAGATGGGATCTTGCTCTGTTGCCCAGACTAGGTTGCAGTGTTGCAATCATACCTCACTGCAGCCTCAGCCTTCTGGGCTCCAGTGATCCTCCCACCTCAGCTTCCCAAGTACCCGGGAATACAGGCGTGCACCACCACAGCCAGCTAACCTTTTAGTATTTTTTATCGAGACAGGGTTTCTCCATGTTGGCCAAGCCGGTCTCGAACTCACCTCAGGTGATCCACCTGACTCAGCCTCCCAAAATGCTGGGATTACAGGCATGAGCAACCTGCCTGGCCTGGATCCCATTAATTCTTGAATCTCATCTCCAACTATTCTTGCCCTGGCTCACTCCACTTAAACTATGCTGGCCTCCTAGCCATTTGTCAAACACACCAAGCATGGTTCCAACTCAGGGCGTTTGCACTCGCTATTCATTCTGTCTGGAACTCTCATCCTCCGATATGCAAGACTCACTCTCTAACATTCTTTGGGTTTGTTCAAATATCTCCACGTCACTGAAAACTTCTCTGAATATGCGATTTTTAATCTTTAAAAAAAAAAAAAAAAAAAAAAAACTACTCTCGGCCAGGCACGCTGGCTCACGCCTGTAATCCCAGCACTTTGGGAGGCCCAGGCGGGCGGATCACCTGAGGTTAAGGGTTCAACACCAGCCTGGCCAACATGGTGAAACCTCATCTCTACTAATAATACAAAAATTAGCTGGGCATGGTGGCCTGCCACCACACCCGGCTAATTTTGTATTTTTAGTAGATACAGGGTTTCTCCATGTTGGTCAGGCTGGTCTCGAACTCACCTCAGGTGATCCACCTGACTCAGCCTCCCAAAATGCTGGGATTACAGGCATGAGTCACCATGCCCAGCCTCTTTTGTATCATCAGATACCACTCAGTTACTCCATCTCTTCCCTTTAATTTCTGTTTTCCTTTAGCTTCCCCAACAAAGAAAAACATAGTTTATTTTTCACATCCTAGGTTCTTTATTTAATATCTTTATTGAGGTATAATATTTTTGAGATGGGATCTTGCTCTGTTGCCCAGACTAGGTTGCAGTGTTGCAATCATACCTCACTGCAGCCTCAGCCTTCTGAGCTCCAGTGATCCTCCCACCTCAGCTTCCCAAGTACACGGGAATACAGGCGTGCACCACCACAGCCAGCTAACCTTTTAGTATTTTTTATCGAGACAGGGTTTCTCCAGGTTGGTCAGGCTGGTCTCGAACTCACCTCAGGTGATCCACCTGACTCAGCCTCCCAAAATGCTGGGATTACAGGCATGAGTCACCATGCCCAGCCTCTTTTGTATCATCAGATACCACTCAGTTACTCCATCTCTTCCCTTTAATTTCTGTTTTCCTTTAGCTTCCCCAACAAAGAAAAACATAGTTTATTTTTCACATCCTAGGTTCTTTATTTAATATCTTTATTGAGGTATAATATTTTTGAGATGGGATCTTGCTCTGTTGCCCAGACTAGGTTGCAGTGTTGCAATCATCACCTCACTGCAGCCTCAGCCTTCTGGGCTCCAGTGATCCTACCACCTCAGCCTCCCAAAGTGCTGGGATTACAGCCATGCACCACCATGCCTGGCTAATTTTTTGTATTATTAGTGGAGATGGGATTTCCACAGGTTGGCCAGGCTGGTCTTTAACTCCTGACCTCAGGTGATCCACCTGACTCAGCCTCCCAAAATGCTGGGATTACAGGCATGAGCAACCTGCCTGGCCTGGATCCCATTAATTCTTGAATCTCATCTCCAACTATTCTTGCCCTGGCTCACTCCACTTAAACTATGCTGGCCTCCTAGCCATTTGTCAAACACACCAAGCATGGTTCCAACTCAGGGCGTTTGCACTTTCGCTATTCATTCTGTCTGGAACTCTCATCCTCCGATATGCAAGACTCACTCTCTAACATTCTTTGGGTTTGTTCAAATATCTCCACGTCACTGAAAAATTCTCTGAATATGCGATTTTTAATCTTTAAAAAAAAAAAAAAACTACTCTCGGCCAGGCAGCTGGCTCACGCCTGTAATCCCAGCACTTTGGGAGGCCCAGGCAGGCGGATCACCTGAGGTTAAGGGTTCAACACCAGCCTGGCCAACATGGTGAAACCTCATCTCTACTAATAATACAAAAATTAGCTGGGCATGGTGGCACACGCCTATAAGCCCAGCTACTATGAAGGCTGTGGCAGTAGAATCGCTTTAACCTGGGAGGCCAGAGGTTGCTGTGAGGCGAGATCCTGCCACTGCACTCCAGAATGAAACTCTGTCTCAAAAAAAAAAAAAAACTACTCTCGGCCAGGCAGCTGGCTCACGCCTGTAATCCCAGCACTTTGGGAGGCCCAGGCAGGCGGATCACCTGAGGTTAAGGGTTCAACACCAGCCTGGCCAACATGGTGAAACCTCATCTCTACTAATAATACAAAAATTAGCTGGGCATGGTGGCACACGCCTATAAGCCCAGCTACTATGAAGGCTGTGGCAGTAGAATCGCTTTAACCTGGGAGGCCAGAGGTTGCTGTGAGGCGAGATCCTGCCACTGCACTCCAGAATGAAACTCTGTCTCAAAAAAAGGAAAGGAAAGAAATCAAACCTAAACAGATCATAGTCAAACTGCTAACAATTGAAAGAAAAAGTGCTTCTCAGTACCTATGAACATTTCATACACAACATGTTCAAGAATTTGTGGAAAAAGTTAGAAAACCTTATTGAAATACAATATAGAAAGCCTAAATTAACAGAGAAACATATCATGCTTATGAATTAGAAGTCTCGATATGTTAAAGACGTCAATTCTATACTAATTTTTCCCTGGATTCTATAAAATTCCTATAAGATTTGTTCATAACTTGTCCAAAATTGTGTATAAGTAAACAAATATTTTGTTGGGACGAAACATATATAATAAAACTTTCAGTAAAAGCTAAGGAGATATTAAATACAAATTTAAGATGACAGTTACCACTAAGAATATAGCCATAGGAAGGGGTAATGGTGATTTTTTTTCTGCACAGTAGACAGTGTTCTGGATGTAAGCTTCAAATCTGTCTTTGTGATCGCTGGTGTTATTGAGCCACCTGGAGGCAATAGCGCTGCAGTTTAAATATTTAGGATCCTGGATGGGGAGGTGGGAGGGAAGGGCTGGAAGAATCTTCCAGGATGTCAGCAGTGATTCCTGGAGTCTTCCAGTTAATGGCACCCAATAACTAAATGGGCAAAAGATGCACGGGAGATTGGCCTGTGAGAACATTGAGGACTTGGGGATGGATCTGCTATCTCCATGTGCAAAAGGATTTGTTAATCTGGGAGTTCCTCTGACATCTAGCCCTTGTCCATCTCTTTGGTTGCCTTTTCTTTCTTTTTTTTTTTTTTTTTTTTTTTTTTTTTTTTTTTTTTTTTTTTTTTTTTTTTTTTTTTTTTTTTTTTTTTTTTTTTTTTTTGAGATTTTTTTTTGCCCAGGCTGGAGTGCGATGGCACAATCTCAGCTCACTGCAACCTCCACCTTCCAGATTCAAGCGATTCTCCTGCTGCCTCCCGAATAGCTGGGATTACAGGCATGAGCAACCTGCCTGGCCTGGATCCCATTAATTCTTGAATCTCATCTCCAACTATTCTTGCCCTGGCTCACTCCACTTAAACTATGCTGGCCTCCTAGCCATTTGTCAAACACACCAAGCATGGTTCCAACTCAGGGCGTTTGCACTCGCTATTCATTCTGTCTGGAACTCTCATCCTCCGATATGCAAGACTCACTCTCTAACATTCTTTGGGTTTGTTCAAATATCTCCACGTCACTGAAAACTTCTCTGAATATGCGATTTTTAATCTTTAAAAAAAAAAAAAAAAAAAAAAACTACTCTCGGCCAGGCACGCTGGCTCACGCCTGTAATCCCAGCACTTTGGGAGGCCCAGGCGGGCGGATCACCTGAGGTTAAGGGTTCAACACCAGCCTGGCCAACATGGTGAAACCTCATCTCTACTAATAATACAAAATTAGCTGGGCATGGTGGCACACGCCTATAAGCCCAGCTACTATGAAGGCTGTGGCAGGAGAATCGCTTTAACCTGGGAGGCCAGAGGTTGCTGTGAGGCGAGATCCTGCCACTGCACTCCAGAATGAAACTCTGTCTCAAAAAAAGGAAAGGAAAGAAATCAAACCTAAACAGATCATAGTCAAACTGCTAACAATTGAAAGAAAAAGTGCTTCTCAGTACCTATGAACATTTCATACACAACATGTTCAAGAATTTGTGGAAAAAGTTAGAAAACCTTATTGAAATACAATATAGAAAGCCTAAATTAACAGAGAAACATATCATGCTTATGAATTAGAAGTCTCGATATGTTAAAGACGTCAATTCTATACTAATTTTTCCCTGGATTCTATAAAATTCCTATAAGATTTGTTCATAACTTGTCCAAAATTGTGTATAAGTAAACAAATATTTTGTTAGGGACGAAACATATATAATAAAACTTTCAGTAAAAGCTAAGGAGATATTAAATACAAATTTAAGATGACAGTTACCACTAAGAACATTGAGGACTTGGGGATGGATTGCTATCTCCATGTGCAAAGGATTTGTTAATCTGGGAGTTCCTCTGACATCTAGCCCTTGTCCATCTCTTTGGTTGCCTTTTCTTTCTTTTTTTTTTTTTTTTTTTTTTTTTTTTTTTTTTTTTTTTTTTTTTTTTTTTGCCCAGGCTGGAGTGCGATGGCACAATCTCAGCTCACTGCAACTTCTGCCTCCCGGGTTCAAGCCATTCTCCTGCCTCAGCCTCTGAATAGCTGGGATTACAGGCATGAGTCACCATGCCCAGCCTCTTTTGTATCATCAGATACCACTCAGTTACTCCATCTCTTCCCTTTAATTTCTGTTTTCCTTTAGCTTCCCCAACAAAGAAAAAAGAAACATAGTTTATTTTTCACATCCTAGGTTCTTTATTTAATATCTTTAGTGAGGTATAATATTTTTGAGATGGGATCTTGCTCTGTTGCCCAGACTAGGGTGCAGTGTTCCAATCATAACTCACTGCAGCCTCAGCCTTCTGGGCTCCAGTGATCCTCCCACCTCAGCTTCCCAAGTACCGGGAATACAGGCGTGCACCACCACAGCCAGCTAACCTTTTAGTATTTTTTATCGAGACAGGGTTTCTCCATGTTGGTCAGGCTGGTCTCGAACTCACCTCAGGTGATCCACCTGACTCAGCCTCCCAAAATGCTGGGATTACAGGCATGAGTCACCATGCCCAGCCTCTTTTGTATCATCAGATACCACTCAGTTACTCCATCTCTTCCCTTTAATTTCTGTTTTCCTTTAGCTTCCCCCCCCCAACAAAGAAAATTACATAGTTTATTTTTCACATCCTAGGTTCTTTATTTAATATCTTTATTGAGGTATAATATTTTTGAGATGGGATCTTGCTCTGTTGCCCAGACTAGGGTGCAGTGTTCCAATCATAACTCACTGCAGCCTCAGCCTTCTGGGCTCCAGTGATCCTCCCACCTCAGCTTCCCAAGGAGCCGGGAATACAGGCGTGCACCACCACAGCCAGCTAACCTTTTAGTATTTTTTATCGAGACAGGGTTTCTCCATGTTGGTCAGGCTGGTCTCGAACTCACCTCAGGTGATCCACCTGACTCAGCCTCCCAAAATGCTGGGATTACAGGCATGAGTCACCATGCCCAGCCTCTTTTGTATCATCAGATACCACTCAGTTACTCCATCTCTTCCCTTTAATTTCTGTTTTCCTTTAGCTTCCCCAACAAAGAAAAGAAACATAGTTTATTTTTCACATCCTAGGTTCTTTATTTAATATCTTTATTGAGGTATAATATTTTTGAGATGGGATCTTGCTCTGTTGCCCAGACTAGGGTGCAGTGTTCCAATCATAACTCACTGCAGCCTCAGCCTTCTGGGCTCCAGTGATCCTCCCACCTCAGCTTCCCAAGTACCGGGAATACAGGCGTGCACCACCACAGCCAGCTAACCTTTTAGTATTTTTTATCGAGACAGGGTTTCTCCATGTTGGTCAGGCTGGTCTCGAACTCACCTCAGGTGATCCACCTGACTCAGCCTCCCAAAGTGCTGGGATTACAGGCATGAGCAACCTGCCTGGCCTGGATCCCATTAATTCTTGAATCTCATCTCCAACTATTCTTGCCCTGGCTCACTCCACTTAAACTATGCTGGCCTCCTAGCCATTTGTCAAACACACCAAGCATGGTTCCAACTCAGGGCGTTTGCACTCGCTATTCATTCTGTCTGGAACTCTCATCCTCCGATATGCAAGACTCACTCTCTAACATTCTTTGGGTTTGTTCAAATATCTCCACGTCACTGAAAACTTCTCTGAATATGCGATTTTTAATCTTTAAAAAAAAAAAAAAAAAAAAAAAAAAAAAAAAAAAAAAAAAAAAAAAAAAAAAAAAACTACTCTCGGCCAGGCACGCTGGCTCACTGCAACCTCCACCTTCCAGATTCAAGCGATTCTCCTGCTGCCTCCTGAATAGCTGGGATTACAGCCATGCACCACCATGCCTGGCTAATTTTTTTGTATTATTAGTGGAGATGGGATTTCCACAGGTTGGCCAGGCTGGTCTTTAACTCCTGACCTCAGGTGATCCACCTGACTCAGCCTCCCAAAATGCTGGGATTACAGGCATGAGCAACCTGCCTGGCCTGGATCCCATTAATTCTTGAATCTCATCTCCAACTATTCTTGCCCTGGCTCACTCCACTTAAACTATGCTGGCCTCCTAGCCATTTGTCAAACACACCAAGCATGGTTCCAACTCAGGGCGTTTGCACTCGCTATTCATTCTGTCTGGAACTCTCATCCTCCGATATGCAAGACTCACTCTCTAACATTCTTTGGGTTTGTTCAAATATCTCCACGTCACTGAAAACTTCTCTGAATAGCTGGGATTACAGGCATGAGCAACCTGCCTGGCCTGGATCCCATTAATTCTTGAATCTCATCTCCAACTATTCTTGCCCTGGCTCACTCCACTTAAACTATGCTGGCCTCCTAGCCATTTGTCAAACACACCAAGCATGGTTCCAACTCAGGGCGTTTGCACTCGCTATTCATTCTGTCTGGAACTCTCATCCTCCGATATGCAAGACTCACTCTCTAACATTCTTTGGGTTTGTTCAAATATCTCCACGTCACTGAAAACTTCTCTGAATATGCGATTTTTAATCTTTAAAAAAAAAAAAAAAAAACTACTCTCGGCCAGGCACGCTGGCTCACGCCTGTAATCCCAGCACATTTGGGAGGCCCAGGCAGGCGGATCACCTGAGGTTAAGGGTTCAACACCAGCCTGGCCAACATGGTGAAACCTCATCTCTACTAATAATACAAAAATTAGCTGGGCATGGTGGCACACGCCTATAAGCCCAGCTACTATGGAGGCTGTGGCAGGAGAATCGCTTTAACCTGGGAGGCCAGAGGTTGCTGTGAGGCGAGATCCTGCCACTGCACTCCAGAATGAAACTCTGTCTCAAAAAAAAGGAAAGGAAAGAAATCAAACCTAAACAGATCATAGTCAAACTGCTAACAATTGAAAGAAAAGTGCTTCTCAGTACCTATGAACATTTCATACACAACATGTTCAAGAATTTGTGGAAAAAGTTAGAAAACCTTATTGAAATACAATATAGAAAGCCTAAATTAACAGAGAAACATATCATGCTTATGAATTAGAAGTCTCGATATGTTAAAGACGTCAATTCTATACTAATTTTTCCCTGGATTCTATAAAATTCCTATAAGATTTGTTCATAACTTGTCCAAAATTGTGTATAAGTAAACAAATATTTTGTTGGGACGAAACATATATAATAAAACTTTCAGTAAAGCTAAGGAGATATTAAATACAAATTTAAGATGACAGTTACCACTAAGAATATAGCCATAGGAAGGGGTAATGGTGATTTTTTCTGCACAGTAGACAGTGTTCTGGATGTAAGCTTCAAATCTGTCTTTGTGATCGCTGGTGTTATTGAGCCACCTGGAGGCAATAGCGCTGCAGTTTAAATATTTAGGATCCTGGATGGGGAGGTGGGAGGGAAGGGCTGGAAGAATCTTCCAGGATGTCAGCAGTGATTCCTGGAGTCTTCCAGTTAATGGCACCCAATAACTAAATGGGCAAAAGATGCACGGCAGATTGGCCTGTGAGAACATTGAGGACTTGGGGATGGATCTGCTATCTCCATGTGCAAAAGATTTGTTAATCTGGGAGTTCCTCTGACATCTAGCCCTTGTCCATCTCTTTGGTTGCCTTTTCTTTTCTTTTTTTTGACACAGAGTCTCGCTCTGTCACCCAGGCTGGAGTGCAATGGCGCGATCTCAGCTCACTGCAACCTCTGCCTCCCGGGTTCAAGCATTCTCCTGCCTCAGCCCCTGAGTAGCTGGGACTACAGGCGCCCACCACCACGCCCGGCTAATTTGTTTTCCTTTTTTTGTATGTTTAGTAGAGAGGGGTTTTCACCCTGTTAGCCAGGATGGTTTCGAACTCCTGACCTCGTCATCTGCCCACCTCAGCCTCCCAAAGTGCTGGGATTACAGGCATGAGTCACCATGCCCAGCCTCTTTTGTATCATCAGATACCACTCAGTTACTCCATCTCTTCCCTTTAATTTCTGTTTTCCTTTAGCTTCCCCCCCCAACAAAGAAAAAGAAACATAGTTTATTTTTCACATCCTAGGTTCTTTATTTAATATCTTTATTGAGGTATAATATTTTTGAGATGGGATCTTGCTCTGTTGCCCAGACTAGGGTGCAGTGTTGCAATCACACCTCACTGCAGCCTCAGCCTTCTGGGCTCCAGTGATCCTCCCACCTCAGCTTCCCAAGTACCTGGGAATACAGGCGTGCACCACCACAGCCAGCTAACCTTTTAGTATTTTTTATCGAGACAGGGTTTCTCCATGTTGCGTAGGCTAGTCTTGAATTCCTGGCTTCAAATGATCCTCCTGCCTCGATCTCCCAAAGTGCTGGGATTACAGGCATGAGTCACCATGCCCAGCCTCTTTTGTATCATCAGATACCACTCAGTTACTCCATCTCTTCCCTTTAATTTCTGTTTTCCCTCTGCATACTGTCCCGAGCACTGATGAACTCTCACTGCACTGATGAACTCTCACTGCACTGATGAACTCTCACTGCACTGATGAACTCTCACTGCACTGATGAACTCTCACTGCACTGATGAACTCTCACTGCACTGATGAACTCTCACTGCACTGATGAACTCTCACTGCACTGATGAACTCTCACTGCACTGATGAACTCTCACTGCACTGATGAACTCTCACTGCACTGATGAACTCTCACTGCACTGATGAACTCTCACTGCACTGATGAACTCTCACTGCACTGATGAACTCTCACTGCACTGATGAACTCTCACTGCACTGATGAACTCTCACTGCACTGATGAACTCTCACTGCACTGATGAACTCTCACTGCACTGATGAACTCTCACTGCACTGATGAACTCTCACTGCACTGATGAACTCTCACTGCACTGATGAACTCTCACTGCACTGATGAACTCTACCATCGATTAGTTTACGTTTTCTAGAATGCTTAACAAATGGAATCATACTGTCTGTACCCTTTTTTTGTGTGGCTTCTGTCACTCAGCAAAAGTGGAGAGTCATCCTTGTTGTGATTATCAATAGTTCATTGCTTTCTATCTCTGACTGATATTTCATTGTAATAGTCCGTTCGTTATTCCAGTCACCTGTTGGTGGACATTTGGGTGTTTCCAGTTTTTGGCTATGACAAATAAAGCTGCTATAAACACTCACATACACATGTTTTTGTGGACATATATTTCTCCTGGATAAATACCTAGGTGTGGAATTGTTGGATCATCTAGCACATTTATGTTTTACTTTTTCTCTATTCCTTTTATTTTTTGAGATGGGATCTTGCTCTGTTGCCCAGACTAGGTTGCAGTGTTGCAATCACACCTCACTGCAGCCTCAGCCTTCTGGGCTCCAGTGATCCTCCCACCTCAGCTTCCCAAGTACCTGGGAATACAGGCGTGCACCACCACAGCCAGCTAACCTTTTAGTATTTTTTAATCGAGACAGGGTTTCTCCATGTTGGTCAGGCTGGTCTCGAACTCACCTCAGGTGATCCACCTGACTCAGCCTCCCAAAATGCTGGGATTACAGGCATGAGCAACCTGCCTGGCCTGGATCCCATTAATTCTTGAATCTCATCTCCAACTATTCTTGCCCTGGCTCACTCCACTTAAACTATGCTGGCCTCCAGCCATTTGTCAAACACACCAAGCATGGTTCCAACTCAGGCGTTTGCACTCGCTATTCATTCTGTCTGGAACTCTCATCCTCCGATATGCAAGACTCACTCTCTAACATTCTTTGGGTTTGTTCAAATATCTCCACGTCACTGAAAACTTCTCTGAATATGCGATTTTTAATCTTTAAAAAAAAAAAAAAAAAAAAAAAAAAAAAAAAAAAAAAAAAAAAAAAAAAAAACTACTCGGCCAGGCAGCTGGCTCACGCCTGTAATCCCAGCACTTTGGGAGGCCCAGGCAGGCATGAGCAACCTGCCTGGCCTGGATCCCATTAATTCTTGAATCTCATCTCCAACTATTCTTGCCCTGGCTCACTCCACTTAAACTATGCTGGCCTCTAGCCATTTGTCAAACACACCAAGCATGGTTCCAACTCAGGCGTTTGCACTCGCTATTCATTCTGTCTGGAACTCTCATCCTCCGATATGCAAGACTCACTCTCTAACATTCTTTGGGTTTGTTCAAATATCTCCACGTCACTGAAAACTTCTCTGAATATGCGATTTTTAATCTTTAAAAAAAAAAAAAAAAAAAAAAAAAAAAAAAAAAAAAAAAAAAAAAAAAAAAAAAAAAAAAAAAAAAAAAAAAAAAAAAAAAAAAAAAAAAAAAACTACTCGGCCAGGCAG
>JAKGGE010001297.1:0-50000 GCA_023748175.1 Hoolock leuconedys
ATAGCAAGAGAACTAGAATTAGAACCCAAAGATGTGACTGAAATACTGCAATCTCATGATAAAAACTTGAACAGATGAAGCGTTGCTTCTTACAGATGAGCAAAGAAAGTGGGTTTCTTGAAATGGAATCTAGTCCTGGTGAGGATGCTGTGAACCTTGTTGAATGACAGCCTTGATGTTGTGAACCTTGTTGAAATTCTAAACGATTTAGAATATTACATAAACATAGTTGATAAAGGCAGCAACAGGGTTTGAAAGGATTGACTTCAATTTTGAAAGAAATTCTACTGTGGGCAAAATGCTATCAAACAGCGATGCAGGCTATAAAGAATTCTTTAATGAAAGGAAGAGTCAATAGATGAAGCAAATTTTACCGTTGCCTTATTTTAAGAAATCGCCACAGCCACCCTAACTTTCAGCAGCCACCACCTGGTCAGTCATCAACCATCAATACTGAGACAAGACACTCCACCAGCAAAATGGCAACAACTAACACTGAAGACTCAGGTGATTAGCATTTTATAGCAATAAAGTATTTGTTAATTAAGGCATGTACATTGTTTTAGACATAATGCTATTGCACACTTAATAGACTATAGTATATCGTGTAAACATAACTCTTATATGCACTGGGAAACAAAAAAAAACATACATGTGACTCACTCTGTTGCAAAATTTGCTTTATTGCAGTGGTCTGGAATTGAACTCACAGTGTCTCTGAGGTATGCCTGTATTGATTAGGGGTTGCAAAATTTTAGCTTAATAGGCAAATTTGCAAATATGGGATAATAAGGATCAACTGTAATTACTGCTTTATGCCATTATCTTTTAAATCAGATAAGAAAAGTTCGTCAACAATATGTTCGCTGTCTTTTTTATGTTTGCAGCGTAATCACTTCTGCCAGTGCTCTCTATTTCTTTGTGTGGATACTGTCTAGTGTCTATTAACTTCAGTCTTTCGTATTTCTTGTCTCATCTTCTGGTGACACATTCTCAGTTTTTGTTTTTCTGGGAATGTCTTAATTTCTCCTTCATTTTTGAAGTAATTTTGTTGGTATAGAATTTGGGTTGACAATTGTTTGCTTTCAGCCCTTTCATATGTCCTCTCACCACTTTCTGGTCTCTGTGGTTTCTGCTGTGAAGCCAGCTGTTAAGCTTGTGGCGGATCTCTTATGCCTAATGAGGGCAGCATTTTTCTCTCATAGTTTTCAGAATTCTCTCTTTGTCTTTCATTTCTGACAGATTGACTGTGTTTATGTGTGATCTTCTGAGTTTACTTAGTTCTTTTTGAGCTTCTTGGATGTGTAGGTAAATGTTTTTCATCAAATTTGAGAAGTATGTGGCCTGTATTTCTTCAAATATTCTTTATGCCCCTTTTCTTTTTCCTCTCCTGAAACTTGTATTATGGTGTGTTGGTGATCTTTGTGGAGTCCCGTAGGTCTCTAAAGTGCTGTTCACTTTTTTTAAAGCCTTTTTTTTTTCTGTTCTTCAGACAGGATCATCTCAGTTGACCTGTCTTCAAGTTTATTGATTCTTTCTTCTGCCAGCTGAAATTGTCGTTCAGCCCCTCTAGTGAATTTTTCATTAAATTACTGTAGTTTTCAACTCCAAAATTTCTGTTTTAAAATTTTTATTATTTATCTTTGTTTATATTCTCTATTTGTCAAGACATCATTCTCATACTTTCCTGTAATTCTTTAGACATGATTTCCTTTAGTTTTTTTAAATGTTAGTAAATATATATAACAGAAAAAATGCCATTTTTACCACTTTTCTGTGTACAGTTCAGTAATGTTAAGCACATTCGCATTGTTGTGCAGCCAATCTCCAGAACTTTTTCATCTTGTGAAAGTGAAGGTGTATACTCATTACACAGCAATTCCCTGTTTCTTTCTGCCTCCCTCAGTCCCTGGCAGCTAGCATTCTCTTTTCTGTTTCTATGAGTGACTACTCTATATACCTCATATAAGTGCATCATACAGTACTTACCTTTTTATAATTGACTGACTTCACTTAGTTTCCTCAAAGTTCATCCATGTTGTGGCATTAGTTTTTAAAGCATATTTGTAATAGCTGATTTGTAATCTTTTTTTTTTTTGAGACGGAGTGTATGAGCTGGAGTGCAATTGAGTGGGATCTTGACTCATCTCTGAAGCCCTTCTCTGATTTACACACGTTCTCCTGCCTCAGCCTCCCCAAGTGGCTGCAGGACTCGGGTGCCTGCCACCAGGTCTGGCAATTTTTGTATTTTAGTAGAGGCGGGGTTTTGCATGTGTTGAATATGGTCTCAATCTCCCTGACCTTGTGATGCCCTCAGCTGGTCTGGATTTACAGTGCGTGAGCCACTGTTGACTGCTGTTGTCAAATCTTTATCAAATAAATGTATGGTCTTCACCAGGATGGTTTCACATTTCTTTTTTTTGAGACAGGGTCACCGCTCTGTCCTGGGTGTTAGATTTAATTAGGCGCGCATAGCTCATAGCAGCCTGACCTGCAGGCTCCGTGACCCACCCGCTTCAACCTCCAGTAGCACTGGGACTACTGCCATGATGCCTGGCTAATTTTGGCAGAACAGGAGTTTAGCCGTGTTGCCAGGCTGGTCTCCGAACCTCTGAGCTCAAACAATTTGCTGCCTTGGCCTCCAGATTACTGGGATTACAGGCTATGATCTTGGTGTAACTACTCTCTCTTTTTTTTTTTTTAGTATGTAGGGCCATACTTTTGTATTTCTTTGTGTGTGTCATAATTTTTTTTTTGAAACTGAATATTTAGTGTTATATTAAATATAGTCAGATATATAATTGAATAATATAACCTTAAGGGTTTTTTGTTTGTGCTGTTGTTGCTGTTTGTTTAGTGACTTTCTGGTTTCATTCTGTAAAGTCTGTTTTATTCATTAATGTGTGACCACTGAAGTTTACTCCCGGATTTGTTTATTTGGTCAGCTAGTGACTGGTTCAGAAATTTCATAGGACTAGACAGTGCTTCTTTCTTTAGGGGCTCGTTAGTGTGTGTGGTGGGCCTTGCTTTCTTGCTTTGGCAGATGGTTTACAACTCTGCGCCCTTCTGCTTTTGCAGAACCTCAGTGTCTGCCAAAGATGAGCTTCTGGGGCCTTCTCCCAGGGTACCTGGACATGCCCAGAGCCACCACATTCACGCTTAAATTTTTTTGGATTCTCCAGGCATGTCAAGGGCTTTTCAATTATGAATATCTCATTTCCCAGTTTTTTTTCCATTTTAGTTTTTTGGTCAGCCTCTTGTTGGTCCCAACTAGTTCATGTTGGCTTTCTCAGGCAGCTGCAGTGAAAACAGTTGCCACTGGTTGTTGCAGCAAATGTCTAAGGATAAAAACTGTTCTCACAGAGTGTTCTCTGAGTTAAATCAAAATGGGATATGGAGCTCTTCTAAGAGACACCCCAGAGTCAAAAAAGGGACAGTTCTCTGGGGATGGGGCTTTTGAGAGGATTGTAATCCTTTTCTACCCCAAGCAGGTTACTAGGCTACTGGTTTTCGACCACTGGGGTTATGAGGCTGTTGGTTTTGCTACTATGAACTTGAAGTGAGTGTAAAAGGTGATTTAAAATATCACAGCTTCGTTCTGTTTACTGAGATTCAGCTGTTTTTTTTCTTGAATAAGCACTCCTCAAATTGTTGCAAGTTAATATGCTAGCATTCTGAAAAAGTTGATTTTGACAATTTTTTAACTGGAGTGCTCTCTCATTGCTTTTCTGGAGGAACTTGAATTTACCAGGGGTTTTCTTACTCTACCATTCTATAATAGAAGTGCTTCCTCCCCCATTTCATTTTGATTCTGTGCTTGAATGATTTCACTGCATGCTTCTGATACTCGTATTTTGGTTTATCACTTGTTCAGGTGAAATATATTTTCAGGTTACTTTGTTTGAAGATTTGTGTGTGAGTTGTATTTTGAATCCCTTTTATATCTGAGAAGGCTTCTTTGTTGTCTGCACCAGTAGTAATATATATGTAAATAAGAATGTATTAATCTTCTTTTTTTTTTTTTTTTTTTTTGAGACGGAGTCTCGCCCTGTCACCCAGGCTGGAGTGCAATGGTGCACTGCAACCTCTGCCTCCCAGGTTCAAGCGATTCTCCTGCCCCAGTCTCCCGAGTAGCTGAGATTACAGGCGTGTGCCACCACGCCTGGCTAATTTTTTGTATCTTTAGTAGAATATGAGCTTTCTACCCGTGTGTGGCAGGCTGGTCTCAGAACTCCCCGACCTCGTGATCAGCATCACCTCGGCCTCTGTGGCACTTTTAGTGTGACATTACGGTCAGAATGTATTAGAATGTATTTCTTAAGACTGCCAAAACAAAATACCACAGACTGGGTAGCTTTGAAGACCAAAGAGAAATTTATTTCCTCATGGTTTTGGACGCTAGAAGTCCAAGATCAAGGTGTCTATAGGTTTGGTTTCTCCTAAGGCCTCTCTCCTTGGCTTACAGACAACCGACTTGTGGCTGTGTCCTCGAGAGCCTTCTGTGTGCATGCATCCCTGGATCCTCTCCTTCCTCTTACTCAAAGGGCTCAGTTATATTAGACCCAGAGACCCATTCTTTTTATGTTAACCTTAATTACCTTCTTAAACACCCTGTCTCCAAATGCAGTCTTCACCCTGACTGCCTTTGAGACAGAGTGGAAGGGGTTGAGTTCTCAGGGGGGCACAATTCAGTCCATAACAAAGGATATATATAATAGATACATAATATATATGTACCAGTGTGCTCATATCATGTACTTTATGTAAAAGCGGATCAGTTTTAAAAGGTAATTATATTTTAATAAAACACTGTGTTCTAATTAGATAATTGTTTTACTTCATAATATAATATAGCTGTATATAAATAAAAGTGTCAACTCTGTTATTTTCTTGTGGTTGCGTACCTTTGCCTATACCCTTTTGGCAGTATTTTTTGCAGGAATCTTTTTAAAACACTCCACCCATTTGTAATATTAGGCTCTGAACCAGAAAATTTAGACGGGTCTCAGTTAATTTAGGAAGTTTATTTGGCCAAGGTTGAGGATCTCGCACCATGACAGCCTCAGGGGGGGTCCCTGGCGACATGTGCTTAGGGTGGTCAGAACACGGCTTGATTTTATACATTTTAGGGGAAACATGAGTCGGTCAGCATATGTAGGTGGGTGAACATTGGTTTGGTCTGGAAAGGCAGAGACAGCTCTCTGGAGGGAGCTTCTGGGTCACAGGTAGGTAGGGGAGCAAACCCTTGTGTTCTTTTGGAGTTTCAAGTTAGCCTTTCAAAGGGAGGCAATCAAGGTTTTACCTCAGTGAGCAGAGGGTGACTTTGAATGGGAGGCGGGTTTGCCTAAGTAGGTTCCCAAGCTTGACTTTTCCCCTCTAGTCTGTGATTTTGGTAAATGATTTTTTCTTTCACAGCACACATGGACAGCAATGTGCTGTAATTATACTAAGACAGATAGAGTTAGGAGCACCACAGGCAACCTTTGACGTATGGAACGCGCGTAGCACAAGTGAAGACATCAATTCCATTTGGATATTAAATATTTACAAGCTATTTTTTTCTGGTATTTATAAATAAAAAAGATAAATACAAATACTAATATTTTCTGTACACTTTGGTGGTGGGTCATTCCACTTTTGTGACCACTGGTCTAAATAGATAATAAATGTCTTCCCAAATGGGTGGTAGGTTCAAAGGTGTTCATTTTGTTGTATGCATCATATCTTATATATATTACATATATTTGATGTATTCAAGATTGTAAAATATTTTAAACTAGTGATAATTTTGCTTGAAAATTCTATAGGTGTTATTCTAATGACATTCTCTCATTTTTTTTATTGCTGGGAGGAGGAATCTAAATCTTTTCAAACTATAGTGTCAGGGTCTTCTAGAATATTTTTGTTTCTTTATTCCTATTTTTAATTTTGCAGGACCTCTTCTTTATTAACCAGTTATGAATTGTGTCTCTTAACGTATTTATCCCCACATGTCTCTAAAGCCCTTTTTCTTCTGTGTCCTGGGCTGCTTTTTTCTCAAGTTTGTCTTTATCACAGATTTAATTTCCAGTTTGGGTTATAGAGGAAAAGTAAACTCAGTTTATCCTACTGTACTCTCACAACACAGAACACCTCTGACCAAATGCATGGGTTTTTTTCTCCATACGCCAAGCAAGCAGTTCTTCAGCAGCCGACCACGGCTGGGTGTCCTCTAATTCAGTTCTGACAATGTGTATAAGATCCTACGGGTTGAGCACTCAGTCCCACAAGACTGCCTCCCCCTTCAGATGTCAGTCATGAATTGGCTTCCAGGACGTGTGACCAACCAGTTATAAATTGGAGTTCCCACAAGCCCCTCCTCAGGTTTGCTTAATTTGCTAGAGTGGCTCATAGAACTCAGGGAAACACTTTACTTGCATTTACTGGTTTATTAAAAGAATATTTTAAAGAATACAAACAAACAGCACAGGAGCTTCCATCCCAGTGGAGTCAGGGTCCACCAGCCTTCTTGCACCTGGGTGTGCTCCATATTTACCTTCCTGGAGGCCTCCTGACCTCAGGACTTTTGGGTTTTTAATGGAGGCCTTGTCACACTTAGGCCTGATTGATTAAGTCATTGTGTGGTGATCAACTCAACTCTTAGCCCTTCTCCCCTCCCAAAATTTTAGGATGGGGCAGCAAGTCTCAGCCCTGTAATCATGCCTTGGTCTTTCCTGTGACCAGCCCCATCCTGAAGCTGTGGAGGGACTGCCAGCCACCAGTCAATCACTAACATACAAAATGATACTTATCACTTTGGTGATTCCAAGGATTTCCCAGGAGTTGCATGTCAGGAAACAGATGAGAGAGAGCCAAATATATATTTTACAGTAGCATAATGGTATTAATTGTGTGTGGCTTTCAGAGCTGATTTTAGTTATGTTATTTTATCTTTATTTTCCGTTGTAGAAGAATTTCAGCAACCATATAAAGCAGAGATAGTATAACGAATTCTGTGGACTCATCACCCACTTGCCCCAATATCTTGTTTCATTTATTGCTTCCCATTCTCCCCTACCCAACCTCTGATTATTTTGAAGCAGATTCCAGACATCATCATCTTTTCATAAATGTTTCAATATCTGCTCGACAAAAGATACACTTTTTTTAAAAATAATCGCTAGCATATGACACCTAAGATGACAGTTACCTGAGTCATGTGTAATGAACTCTATGTAATCTATTCCTGGATTGCCTACAGACATCTGTAGTTCTTCTCGTCAGAAATTGTGCAGAGAACAATTTCTCGGTGTACATTCCTACTCCCGCGGTTCATCCCATTGTGACTTCACATTCCAGGAATAATAGTAATCATATCACAGCTATTTCCATTCCGAGTCATATGCATTTGGTAGGAATTATAGTCCTAGGATTGATACAGAAAATCTTTTAGTTGGGGAGAATAAAGGAGAAACAGCTCTAATTATTTTTTGAAAGTGGCCCTGGATGTGGGCAGTGGGAATCCCCTGCTCTGAAGGATTGGGAGTGAAAATGGGGTTGACTTAGCGGCAGCATGAAATACTTAATTACAGCAATTGCGTCCTTCCATGGACTCATGAAGTTTTACTGGAGCTTCATCTGAGTAGTGATTACCAGAAATTATTTTCTGCCAGAATACTGATGAGTATTTCTGATGCTGTTTAAATTCTATATGTCTTTTCATGCTTTTGAAAACCAAGGTATCTGTTGGGTATACAATGATTTGGAGAGAGTTTATTTTGGCAATGTTGCTTTCCGGGATGATTTGGGGGGCTTCAGTGACTGGGGGAATGGGCGAATGTGGGGGGGAAAGGGGAAGAAATTTTAAAAGTTATGAGTAGACAAGAAGACAGGCTGATTTGCATTCTTTTTTGAGTTTTTGATCAATATGCCTGTGGGGAGCACAGAGGGGCCAGGTGCTTAACGTCCATCCCCAAGCAGGTGAATCTGCATTTCACGTAAGATAAAATAAACATAGCACACAGGAAGCCATCAGATATGCATTTGTCTCAGGTAAGCAGAGGGATGACTTTGAGTTCTGTCCCTTTGTCCTGTATGTGTAAGGGCAGGCTGCATGGTTGGGGTGAAATTCAACAGAACTGTTATGGGGTAAAAATCTTGGGGCCTACACTGGAATTTCCTAAGTGGGGGGATTGTGAGGAGGCTAGCTAACGGCAGCTATCTTATTTGGGAACAAAGTGGGAGGCAGGTTTGTGTGATGCAGTTCCCAGCTTGTCTCTTCCCTTTTGCTTAGTGATTTGGGGGTCCTGAGATTTACTTTCCTTTCACACTCTTCCTGAGTAAAAGAGGAAGTCAGGCAAATTGGGCACAAATTTAGCCTAAGTCTGCCTCCTTACATATGAATACTTTTAAATTTGGCCTAAAGGTTTCCCCTTACAAAGTAAACTTCAGCCTAACTAGATGTGTAAACACACTATTCTTACACCAATCACAGATTTTCAGCAAGTCACAGGAAGTCAGCTGTTAACAAACTGTTTAAATAAAGCAAACACCAAGCTGTAAGCAATCCTGCTGTTTCTGTACACTCTTTGTTTTCTGCATGTCACTTTCCTTTTTCTGTCCATAAATATTATCAAACCGTATGCCAGAGTTTCTCTGAACCGGTTCTGGTTCTGGGAGCTGCCCAATTTGAGACTCGTTCTTTGCTCAATTAAACTGTTAAATTTAATTTATCTAGAGTTTTTCTTTTAATAGGCATCAGTAATTTTTTCTCCTTATAATCTAGGTATTCTATCACACTGTTTTTAAAACCTCCTTCATAATTCAGAAACATTGCTTTATTAATTTTCCTACTTTTTAAAAACTCTAGTGTCTTAAAATTTTAAGAGAAAAAAATTACTTGTTCAGGTCTGACAGCCTTTTCTAAAACATATCCAGCATATATGAATTACATATGATTAGAGCCATTAAAGAATAGATTTTTTTCTGGCCAGGCACAGTGGCTCATGCCTGTAATCCCAGCACTTTGGGAGGCTGAGGTGGGCAGATCACGAGGTCAGGAGATCGAGACCATCCTGGCTAACACGGTGAAACCCCGTCTCTACTAAAAATACAAAAAAAAAAAAAAGTAGCAGGAGGCGTGATGGCGGCCGCCTGTAGTCCAATACTTGGGAAGCTGGGGAGCGGGAGAAACGGTGTGGCTGACCAGGTAGAACTTACGTGTGGCAAGCAGAGAGATGTGCACTCAACCTGGGCAAAAAAAACTGACAGTCCATCTCAAAAAAAAAAAAAGAATAGATTTTTTTCCTTAGCTAGTGTTAAAAATTACTCATGGCGCTAAACTTAAAGGGTGGTAAGGATGCACTTTTATTCAAGGGGGGAGACTAGGTATAAGAAACACTGCAGTGGGGTTTTGCAGTGACGGGAGAGTGAATGGGGAATCAGTAGAGGGAAAGATTCTAAGAGGAAACATTGGGGTTACAAGGGATTCTCACTAGAAGGACACAACAGAACTCTTGCTGAAGGGAGGCCAGGGTGAAAAGATACTGGGTTAGAAGTGAGAACAGATACGTATGGGTATGGGTCATTTTTGCTAGCCACAACAGGTTAACTACTCAGAGAATTGGACACCAGGGAGGCGACATTGGCCTAGTTGAGCAGAGGACTCAGAGGGAGCCTGACTCAAGTTTGCATCAAAAGAAGAGCGTTTTTGTCACTAGATAATAGTTTTAACTATCTTCCATACGTAAACATTTTCCATACCTAAACAGTTTGTTTGTTCATTTGTTTGTTTGTTTGAGATGGAGTTTGGCTCTGTCGCCCAAGCTGGAGTACAGTGGCGTGATCTCAGCCACGGCAACTTCCGCCTCCAAAGTTCAAGCAATTCTCATGCCTCAGCCTCCCGAGTAGCTGGAGCTACAGGCATGTGCTACCATACCAGGCTAATTTTTGTATTTTTTTTTTTAGTAGAGACAGAGTTTCACCATGTTGGCTAGGCTGGTCTCAAGCGCCCTGACCACCTCAACTGATCACCATATGGCACCAAGGAATTACTGGGATTACAGGCGTGAACCACCACGTTACCCTAGCCATAAGCGGTTTTAGATAATTAGTAGATAGTAAGACCACTCTTAACCAATTCAATACTGAACATAATTAGTTTTCCTTGATTACTTGAAAGTACTTGTTTTTTAATGATATTAAACATTATTAAGTCTTGTGAAAATGTGAAATTAGAGCTTTCTGGGAATTCTAGATAAAGAGAGTTTCCAGTAATAATTAATGTTTAGCAAAATTCAAAATTATGTATGAGGCCTAGAATTAAGACTAGCTTGGGGCTGGGCATGGTAGCTCACGTCTGTAATCCCTGCACTTTGGGAGGTCAAGGCAGGTGGATCGCTTGAGGCCAGGAGTTTGAGACCAATCTGGCCGACATGGTGAAACCCCATCTCTACTAAAAATGCAAAAATTAGCCAGGTGTGGTGGTATGCACCTGTAATCCCAGCTACTCAGGAGGCAAAGATTGCAGTGAGCTGAGACCGTGCCACTGCCCCTCAACCTTGGTGACAAAATGAGACTGTGTCTCAAAAAAAAACAAAACAAAACAAAAAACTAACTTTGGATAGTTTTGAAAATAAGTAAAACTTCAGAAAAAATCAGAAGGTAGGAAAAACTGCTTATATAGTTAAATTGTGGTTGGTGAGTATATTAGTCATTTTATTGCCTTTTTGAATATGTATGGCAACCCTATTTATAGTAATTGGGCATAAGTGAGAGTGTTAATGTGTTTAAGGTTTGGAACATGTAGAAGCTGTTGGTGCCTTATTAAAGTTCTGCACCAGCCCCTTAGCAACAACTGCCTGTGACTTGAAGCTCTTTAATGTACAGTTGCACATTTTAAGAATCCAGGTTGACTGATAAATTATCTGATGTATCTAATTCAAATATTTTTAAAGCGCTATTGCTGGGTGCAGTGGCTCATGCTTGTAATCCCAGTACTTTGGGAGGCCGAGGCAGGCGGATCACTTGAGGTCAAGAATTCGAGACCAGCCTGGCTAACATGGTGAAACCCCATCTCTACTAAAAATACAAAAGTTAGCCAGGCATGGTGGTGCACACCTGTAGTCCCAGCTACTCAGGAGGCTGAGGCAGGAGAATCGCTGGAACCCGGGAGGCAGAGGTTGCAGTGAGCTGAGACCATGCCACTGCCCCTCAACCTTGGTGACAAAATGAGACTCTGTCTCAAAAAAAGAGTTATTGATGTTTTGCTTATTATAAGCAGCAATGTTTTGCAGTAAGCCATTTTTAAATAGTGAATTTTTGCTGTATCAGAATATAGTAGCATAGTGATTTTTACTCTTATTTAACTCATAGCAAAGGTTACTTATTTGGAATTCTCCTTTCAGTTAAATAATTTATACCAGACTTTCTGAAAATGTTTGAGGAGGATTATATGGGTTCTTATTTACCAGTTATTTGAGAATTTCAAAATACTTTACACATTTGCTTTATATTCCCATAGCAGTTTAGATAGGGTGTGTTACCAAGATGGAAACTGGTTCTGCAGGACTGGTAACTTATGATGACCAAACAATGGGTCATTAATAAATAGATTTTTGAACAAAGCTTGAAAGTGTAATTTCTGCTGCTTTGTGCTATTACATTTTCAGAAATTTTGACACTGAATGTATCTTATTTTTTAAAAAGTATGTAGAATGTAGAGAATGCAAATAATAATGCTCAGATGTTAGTTTTATCTGTTTCTTAAACTATTCTGAGCAGAAATACCAACCTTGCCAGTACATCATGTGTGTTTTCACTTATATACAGCCTTCTGTTGGCACTACTAAAGTTTTTAAAATGTTTTTTGTTCTCCCCTAGGTGTTGGATCCTGAACAAAACCATAACTTCACAGATCATTATCTAAATGTGGCCTTTGACCTTTCTCAAGTTCTGTTTATAGCTACTGCCAACACCACTGCTACCATTCCAGCTGCCTTGTTGGACAGAATGGAGATCATTCAGGTTCCAGGTACCTGACTCTTAAATGAAATCATTATGATACATCTTGCCTTTCTGACCATAACTTTAAAATTAGTTATGCTGTGGAGTTTTGACTAAAAGAAGTTCCTTTGCCAACATACAATCTTCAGAAGTTCTGAGGAATGTATATAAATCAGTTTCTATGTAGCTTCAAAGTCTGGAAGAGCAAAACAGCAAACGTTGACAACAACAATTTCAGATTTAATTTAGCATGAAAGAATGATAATTTTATGACAAATAAGACATTCTTCTTTAATATAATTTCTGAACTTGCAGGCCATGTGTGGTGGCACACGCCTGTAATCCCAGCACTTCGGGAGGCTGAGGCGGGTGGATCACTTGAGGTCAGGAATTCGAGACCAGCCTGGCCAACATGGTGAAACCCCATCTCTACTAAAAATACAAAAGTTAGCCAGGCATGGTGGTGGCACACCTGTAGTCCCAACTACTCGGGAGGCTGAGGCAGGAGAATCCCTTGAACCTGGGAGGGGGAGGTTGCAGTGAGCCTCACACCACTGCACTCCAGCCTGGGTGACAGAGTGAAACTCCATCTCAAAAAAAAGAAAAAAAGAGTAACTGAACTTTCTCATAAAATCTGGCCTCACCTTTATATTAAAATGCATGCGGCTTTTAAATTCCTCTTGAATCTATCAAATAGTTAAATTTTTTAAATGTCTTCTCCGTCACTGGAGCATGCAAAATGTATTCCTTCAGTTACTAACACTATATAAATTATAGCATTTTCACCTTATTTTAATTGCTCAGAATTTTTTTTCCCTGGAAGAGATCAAATATCACTGAGTTTTTTTTTTTTTAATGTAGACTAGAATCTAAATGTCTTTATTTATTTAATTATTTAGAGACAGAGTCTAGCTTGTTGCCCAGGCTGGAGTGCAGTGGCATGATCTCGGCTCACTGCAACCTCTGCCTCCAAAGTTCAATTGAGTCTTGTGGGTCAGCCTCCCAAGTAGCTGGGATTACAGGTGTGCACCATCACACCTGGCTAATTTTGCATTTTAGTAGGGACAGGGTTTTGCCATATTGGCCAGGCTGGTCTTGAACTCCTGACCTTAGGTGATTCACCGCCTCAGCCTCCCAAGTAGCTGGGATTACAGGTGTGAACCACCACACTCGACCCCTAAATGTCTTTTATTTATTTTTTCTTTTTTTGAGATGGAGTCTCACTCTGTCACCCAGGCTGGAATGCAGTGGCACAATCTTGGCTCACTGCAACCTCTGCCTCCTGGTTCAAGTGATTCTCGTGCCTCAGCCCCCTGAGTAGCTGGGACTACAGGTGTGCACCATCACACCTGGCTAATTTTTACATTTTTAGTAGGGACAGGGTTTTGCCATATTGGCCAGGCTGGTCTTGAACTCCTGACCTTAGGTGATTCACCCGCCTCAGCCTCCCAAAGTGCTGGGATTACAGGTGTGAACCACCACACTCGGCCCTAAATGTCTTTAGACTCTAAATGTAATCTAAATGTATTTTTCATATTAATCTGAAATACGTTTTTACTACTAAGTGAATTATAATTGGATTTCTGTTTTGTTGTTTTTTTTTTTTGAGATGGAGTCTCACTCTGTCACCAGGCTGGAGTGCAGTGGCACGATCTCAGCTCACTGCAACCTCTATGTCCCAGGTTCAAACAATTCTCTTGCCTCAGCCTCCCAAGTAGCTGGGACTACAGGCGTGCACCACCACACCCAGCTAATTTTTGTATTTTTAGTAGAGACGGAGTTTCACCAGTTGGCCAGGATGGTCTCGATGTCTTGACCTCGTGATCCACCCACCTTGGCCTCCTAGTATAATTGGATTTCTTAATTATCTGTGAGCATTGCAGGTTCCTGTACTTAGTTTTAAAATATGGTAGACTAAAAAGTTAATTGTTGCGTATTTAAAGTCTAAAGTAAATAAGTAATGAATGCCCTGGAAACTCCAAGTTATGCAAGAAAATCCATTAGATACACTAAAGTAAAGTGGAAAGAATCAGGACAGCTGCTGCAGAGGGGAGCATATGATGCCACCTTCTTCCTTTGGCAGATTTAGCTGTCCCATCTTCTAGCTTTCCTGGTGTTTACTAACCTCTTTTCATTCAAAAGGTGCCTTATCAATTCATATTTTTAATTTTTGCTTGTTAAATGGAAAGGGACATTAGTTGGAATTTTGTCTTACAGGATTTAGAGACAAAGGAAAATCTATATTTATTCAGGCTATTAAATAAGAACATAAAGTCTTCTAAATATACTGTATATATATAAAATACATATATATAAATACATATGCACACATATATAAATACATATACACACACACATATATAAATACATATACACACACACATATATAAATATACCATCATGTGGAGGAAAAAACCTTTTATAGGGACATCTTAGGTTTACTTTTGCTGCTACAGTTTATTTTATAGTCATAGTTCTGGAAACAGTATCTTTAGAGCCCTTCCCTTGGAACCCACTGCTTATTTAATTGAGGGGTGTGTGTTTGTGTGTCTGTTTCAAGTATAGATCAAATTAGGCTAAAAAGATGCATTTATTCTTCTATTTGAAATTTCAGAGGATTTGAAGATAAAGAGATAATTGTCTCTAAGATTTGAGGTGTTTTCCTCTTTGGGAGATATATCATTTAATCAGAAGACTTTCAAGCACTTTGCTTAGTAAATGCTTGTTTTGTTTGTGAAAACGTTGGAAATTTTAACAATTATTGATTTAGATCAAATTTCTTTTTCTTGTTTTTTTTGGAGGCAGTCTCTGTTGCCCAGGCTGGAGTGCAGTGGCGCAATCTCAGCTCATTGCAACCTCCACCTCCTCAGCTGAAGCAATTCTCGTGCCTCAGCCTCCAGAGTAACCAGGACCACAGACATGCGCAACCATGCTCAGCTGATTTTTTGTATTTTTAGTAGAGACAGGGTTTTGCCATATTGCCCAGGCTGGTCTCAAACTCTAAACTCAGGTGATCCGCCCGCCTCAGCTTCCCAAAGTGCTAGGATTACAGGTGTGAGCCAACGTGCCTGGCCAGAATAGATTTCTTTATTGTAATTATAGTCTCATTTGAAATAATACTTAAATTTGTTCTAAATCTAAGATCCATTTAATCTACATTTGATTCATTAAAAAAGCATGGCACTGGCTGGGAGCAGTGACTCCTGCCTGTAATCTCAGAACTTTGGGAGGCTGAGACTGGTGGATCACTTGAGGCCAGGAGTTTCAGACCAGCCTGGCCAACATGGCAAAGCTCTGTCTCTACTGAAAATACAAAAATCAGCCAGGCATGTTTGTGCATGCCTGTAATCCCAGCTACTCGGGAGGGTGAGGCAGGAGAATCGCTTGAACCTGAGAGGTGGAGGTTGTAGTGAGCCTGGGTGACAGAGCGAGACTCTCTAAAAAAAAAAAAAAAGCATGGCATTATGGGAGCCATGTAAATAATTACGAAACAAGATCTCTTCTTTTCCAGGGTATACACAGGAGGAGAAGATAGAGATTGCCCATAGGCACTTGATCCCCAAGCAGCTGGAACAACATGGGCTGACTCCTCAGCAGATTCAGATACCCCAGGTCACCACTCTTGACATCATCACCAGGTTAGTTAGCCATCCTGAGGCTTCATTAACTCCAGGCAAGTTTTGAGTATTTACTGAGTTACCAAACTTAGGACATAGAGTATCAATATTTGAGTTTTTCATCTTTTGAGATAAGCCACAGTCTCCTGAAAAGGAGATTATTTTATTGGCATCCCATAGCATCCATTTCTCTTTCTTCAACAACTTCCAGCAAGTGTTATCATAACTATTGATTTACACCGTTCTCTATGCTAGGCAGAAGTTTACAGAGAAACCATGTGGAATATTGTTATAGCTAAAGCTGAAATTTATGCTTTGCCACAATAGCAATATAAGGGGTTAATTTGATCATTTAAAAACCAAATACATGGCAAATATAGAGACACTTTTTATGCCCAGGATCTTGAAAGTTGTTGAATTCTCTTAAGAGATGATATGCTACTTTCAGATAATCTGATTTAAGTTACTCAGTTTTCTTTTCTTCTCTTTGGCTGAGAGATTTTTTAAATCCTTAGAATTTTGATCTTCAGAATTAACACTGGAACAATAGAGAAGGTGCCTTCCCAAGTTTACTACCAGATGCTTAAGCCTGTAGCAAGCAGTGTGTAAATTACCTGAATAGAGTATTGCTTAGTCTAATTTACAGATTCCCTGTTTGAATGGAAAATATACTCTATTGAGAATTTATATCCACCACAGCCTCTTACAGTTTTCCTAGCTCAGTATTACAGATCCATTGCATCATCCAGCAAGTCATGTCAGGCTGCCAAGCTCTCCTCATGCGGCCCTTTTCTAGTAACTACTGTTTTTAAGAGATGTGAATTATCTCTCTATTTTGAACTTTGACTTAGAGTTTGGCCAGACTGTCTTTTGATCTGTACCTTCTTATGGATCTGTTTTAGATTTATATACAAAACAGTAAGACTAAGTCTTACCTGGGGGTTCCTTTTCTTAATTTGTCTTGTGATTTATGGTGTGGATAATGCCAGGAGAAATAAATTAAGTGACTTGTATGTCTGAGTCTTCCAACAATATCATTATTCCAGATAACACCCATGATGCCTTTGGGTAACTTTCAATAAGTCATTTAACGTTTTTGATAGCTTCCCCATCTGTAAAATATGAGGGATAGAGAAAAATCCAGAGTTTATCTGAATAATAATGATTCTGAAGAGTGATCATTATTTATATTTCCCAATTGTTACCTCGAGAACTATTTCTTTTTTTATGTATGCTTGTTAATTCAAAATATCGGCCGGGCGTGGTGGCTAACATTTGTAATCCCAGCGTTTGAGGCAGGGATCCGCAGGGTCAGGAGATCGAGACCCGCAGTGAAACTAGATCTCTACTAAAATACAAAAAAAATTAGCCCGAGGTGGCGACCTGTAGTAGCCTGGGAGGAGCTGGAGGCAGGAAGAATGGTGCTGAACCAGGTGGAACACGGTGAGCAGTCAGCCACTGCACTCCAGCCTGGGTGACAGAGCGAGACTCCGTCTCAAAAAAAAAAAAAATTCAAAATATCAGATCTTAAAAGCTATGGACATGAGGAAATATCTGAGCAGTTTTGTTAGTTTTGATATTGTTTTTAAAAACAGCACAAGTATGCACTATTCCAGGCACGTTTTTGGATATTTAGTGAGTTACCAAACTTAGGACATAGAGTATCAATATGTGAATTTTTCTTTCTTTTTTTTTTTTTTTTTTTGGGGTCTGTCTGAAACAGGTATTCAGCGATCTTCCCTCCAGTTCTCATCCCTCAGAACTGACTTCACCTGCCATCAGCCTGTGTGTGCAACAGAGGCAGAAGGTTCTGGTCTCTCCCAATTATCCCTTGGCCTTAACCTCCCAAAGTGCTGGGATTACAAGCTGACCACCAGCCTGAACCTTCAAATTTTATGCTGAGATACTCGTCTGATGCAGACCCTAATATTTTAAGTCTTGTATCTCAGAAGGTATATCTCTGAATGCTAGTCAGTATGCTTAATTCTAGCTAATAACTACCTCTTCATGGGTAATTCTAATTGTAACAAAGATAATTCTTTTTATTTTTTATTTTTTTTAAAAAAGAGGTTCTCATACTGTTACTCAGACTGGAGTGCAGTGGCGTGATCTTGGCTCACTGCAGCCTCCGCCTCCCAGGCTCAAGCCATCTTCCCATCTCAGCCCCCAAGTAGCTGGGACCACAGGCGCATGCCGGGAGTGATGGTGTGCACTTGTAATCCCAGCTACTCGGGAGGCTGAGGCAGGGGAATTGCTTGAACCAGGGAGGTGGAGGTTGCAGTGACCCAGATGAGCCACCTAAACTCAACCTAGTTTCAACAAGTGAGACTCATCTCAAAAAAAAAAAAAAAAAAAAGTAGAGATGGGGGTCTCACCATCTTGGCCAGGCTGGCCTGGAACTCCTGAGCTCAAGTGATAATTGTTACAAAGATATTCTTTCTATTCACTTTTCTATAATTTTCTTCTTCTGCCTTATAGGAGCACCTGGAATCTAAGTGTACTTCCTCCTTGTACAGCCCTTCTGACATTAAAATAAAATACTATCAGGTCTGCACACTTAGTGTTCTCTTCTTCAAGCTAACCATTCCTCTCCTCTGTAGCGTTCCTCTTGTTGTAGTTTCAAGACTTCTCACCCTCCTGATTAGTCTTCTTCTGAAAGAATCCTGTATATCAATGTGTCTTTTAAAATTAAACACCCAGAATTGAACACAGTGTTTCAGATAAGAGTCTAAATAGTTCATGGTATAGGAAGCCCATGCTTTTCTTATTCTGACTATATTATTTTATGACTGTATCTCTAGATTCTTAGCTTTTTAAAGATTATTCTCTTCCCTTTCTCAGTGAATTTCGCTAAGCGTGGCATATCCCATTTTGTATTTATAAAGCTGAATTTTTTAAAGCCCAAATGTAGAAGTTGTTAAGATGCCTCCCTGTTTTCTCCCTTACTGAAATTATATGTAGTTGCATAATATAGACTTTATATCCTTCTATACCTTTGACTGAAATGAGTATTAGAGTGTTTAGCTAAGAGCTTTTTATCTGTCTTTTCTCAGAACTTTTAAAATCTGCTTTCCTAAAGTCTACAGTGTATGTCTGACTTAATCAAATGTATGGCTTAGTCAAATCCAATTCTTCAGATAAAACTGCATTCTCCACCTGATCCTGTCCATTCGGGACCATCCAAAGCTGAGTGGCCAAAAGTGGTTTCACTATATAATGGTCTGTGGAATGACTTAACGGAGTTTGATTCTAATGTACATGTGTTTAAAGCAGCTCTGCTTAACCACACATAGCGTCTTTTTCACAAAGTCCACAAAGTCACAGTGCTGTCTTCACTTAGCATACCTTCTTCCTTTAGAAGTCTTCACAGTGAAAATACACTGAAGAAAGGTGGTTAGCAAAGTGCCTAGTGAAAACCAGATTTCTGTCTCAGATTTGTTTTTATTTTAGTTCCACAAAGAGTACAATTTCTCTTATTCTTTCAGCAATATTTCAAATACAATAAATTTATCTAGAATTTTCCTAAATTGACAAATTTTGTTTAAGAAAACTCTTCAACAAATTACCGAGGAGTAAATGGTTTTTTATATGCTGCCAAGTTTACTTTGGCAATGTAAATTGAACTAGAACTAGGGTTCATTTTTAAGTGTAGGGTTATAATTCAAGGTAATCTGTATAAAGGAAATTGTTGTAGCTGAAAATACATCAAAGTATTGAAGAAATAACAATAATGAGGAGTTTTAAGTGTGGAAAAGTTAGTACTCAAGAAAGGGTAATGAACTTTTAAATGTACACTGTTTATTAAAAATGTTAATCACATCTCTCTATTTTTTTAAGTGGTATCTAGTCAAAAATAAAATATTTTTCTTTCATGACAGGTATACCAGAGAGGCAGGGGTTCGTTCTCTGGATAGAAAACTTGGGGCCATTTGCCGAGCTGTGGCCGTGAAGGTGGCAGAAGGACAGCATAAGGAAGCCAAGTTGGACCGTTCTGATGTGACTGAGAGAGAAGGTTGGTGACCTTGTTCTGGCATTCTCAGGCCTGGTGGCTAGGAGCGAGTGACAGAAGAAGGTTGGGTATGGAGGGGAAGGTGTTGGGTAGTCCTTGGAGCAGTGGCACACATGACTCCACTGTTAAATGCATCCAGTAAGTAATACCTTAATGTTTCAACATATTTCATCAAGAGGATTGTCTTTTACAAATAGCACAGTTTTAACTGGAATAATAATATGAATGCTTTGAGGATATAGGAACTGTGTTAGGATTCACTAGAGGGACAAAACTAATAGGATAGATGTGTATATGAAGAAGAGTTTAAGGAGTATTGACTCACACAATCACGTGGTGAAGTCCCACAATAGGCCATCTGCAGGCTGAGGAGCAAGGAAGCCAGTCCGAGTTCTAAAACCTCAAAAGTAGGGAAGCCAACAGTACAGCCTTCAGTCTGTGGCTGAAGCCCCAAGAGCCCCCGGCAAACCACTGGCATACGTTCAAGAGTCCAAAAGTTGAAGAACTTCGAGTCCGATATTCAAGGGCAAGAAGCATCCAGCACGGGAGAAAGCTGAAGGCCAGAAGATTCAGCAAGTCTGATCCTTCCAGCTTCTTTTCTCTGCTTTATTCTAGCCATGCTGGAAGCTGATTAAATGGTGCCCACTCAGATTGAGGGTGGGTCTGCTTCTCCTAGTCCACTGACTCAAATGTTAATCTCCTTTGACAGTATCCTCACAGACACACTGGAACAATACTTCGCATCCTTCAATCCAAACAAGTTGAAACTCACTATTAACCATCACAGTAACTTTCTCCAGATGTATAATGATGGTGTACGTTATGTATGGGTTCTGGTGTTATTTCTTTCTGATCCAGACAGTTAAGTCTTTAAATAATTTACAACATAAAAAGTTTTTACAACATTAGAAAATCCATGCTGTTCAAGTACTGCAAGGGCAGACCTTTGTACTCTGGAATAACTCCATGTGTAATAATTTTTCACACATTTTCTTTTATAGATAAACAATTAAATGTAATCTAAATTATTCTTTAAAAAAATTATTGTGAAGGTGTTCTATTACTGGAATTAATCAAATGTGGACGTTCCTTTGGTATCTACTTAAAATGTTTTAACTGGCCAGGCACAGTGGCTCATGCCTTTGATCCCAGCACTTTGGAAGGTTGAGGCAGGCAGATCACTTGAGGTCAGGAGTTTGAGACCAGCCTAGCCAACATGGTGAAACCCCGTCTCGATTAAAAATATAAAAATTAGCCAGGCGTGGTGGCAGGCGCCTGTAGTCCCCACTACTCTGGAGGTTGAGGCAGGCAGATCACTTGAGGTCAGGAGTTTGAGACCAGCCTAGCCAACATGGTGAAACCCCGTCTCGATTAAAAATATAAAAATTAGCCAGGCGTGGTGGCAGGCGCCTGTAGTCCCCACTACTCTGGAGGTTGAGGCAGGCAGATCACTTGAGGTCAGGAGTTTGAGACCAGCCTAGCCAACATGGTGAAACCCCGTCTCGATTAAAAATATAAAAATTAGCCAGGCGTGGTGGCAGGCGCCTGTAGTCCCCACTACTCTGGAGGTTGAGGCAGGCAGTGCCTTCATTATGTGGAGTAGGAGTAGAGGTAGTGAGTTCTAATTGTTTTTTATCCAGACTTTAAAACTTATGCTTTATTTTTATTTTTATTTTTATTTTTTATTTTTACTCTGCCTTGGGAGAATGTAGAAAACTTTTGCCTTTTGTCCCACTCTTCACCCATGCTTTCAGGGCTACCTTGAATTCTTTAGCTTTTGTAGACTTTTAGGACCCACATCAACTTGTTGTTCTCTACCTCTAGCCCCACAAACATTGAGGTTTCTGCTTTCTCTAGCCTAAGTGTTGGTTACTTCTTGTCCATGTACTTTTTGTTTTCCAAAATTTTGTCAGCATCTCTTGTCAGCTGTTGTCCTCTTTCTCATTATTTTTGTTCTTGTCTGATATAACAGAAGGTAGAGGATGAAATAAATGAGTTTATTAGGTAACACATTTTGAAAATTGTGTTTAAGATTTAGATGATGTATTTTAGAACTTCTAATAAATATATTCAGAGGAATTCAGTGTCAAGGGAAACTTTCGTATAGTTATACATTGCTTAATGTTTATACATACATCCATTAGCTTACTTCTAATAATATCTTTAATTATACTAGCTATTTTAAAATAACCCACAAATACTCAAGGAATTGTTCAGTTTGTGAACTGTGTGAGAACTACAGTTTTTCATGGTTACATTTATTTGTGTGGTTTTTAAAAAGGCGATCGCAGGACATCTCCTACATGATAATATAGTTAAGCAGATTTGCTTAGTTAAGATATTACCAAGAGCATCCAGATGAATAATTAGAATAAATACTTGTCTCTTGGAGACGATTTTTTTTTTTTTTTTTTTTTGTTCTTGTCTGATATAACAGAAGGTAGAGGATGAAATAAATGAGTTTATTAGGTAAGACATTTTGAAAATTGTGTTTAAGATTTAGATGATGTATTTTAGAACTTCTAATAAATATATTCAGAGGAATTCAGTGTCAAGGGAAACTTTCGTATAGTTATACATTGCTTAATGTTTATACATACATCCATTAGCATACTTCTAATAATATCTTTAATTATACTAGCTATTTTAAAATAACCCACAAATACTCAAGGAATTGTTCAGTTTGTGAACTGTGTGAGAACTACAGTTTTTCATGGTTACATTTATTTGTGTGGTTTTTAAAAAAAGCAGGTGAGATTTAGAGTTGATCAATCTGTTAGCGGAGGAACATTATGGTTTCAGTCACTTACCTATAAAGTATGAGAATTGTTTCTTTAAAGAATGCTGCCTCTGTTTTCTGCATGTTGTTAGTATTTTCTGAATTGCACTTTTCCTTTCTAGGGTATTTGTTGGGTTGAGAGATTAGTTGGATTACATGACTACAGTTTTATTCTGCTTTTTGCCTGCCTTTTGCCAAGAAAGACACAAATGTCCCATGTATTTAATTTTGCACACTTGGGTGTTTCTAAACAGGGTAAATGTTCATTTGTTTAAGTACCCATGTATCATATATATTCAATTTTATATCTAGCAAGATTTTCTAATAGCTCTGCTAGCTCTCCCAGAAAGGAGTTGGATGACTGTGATTAAAGAACCATAATTTATAGTGGGCCCAGTTGAACAGACACAGCCAAATGTCTTTCTTGTTTTTCCATCAGTTGCTGAACACAGTGCATTTTACAGCAGTAGCATCAGAGTCAGCTTTCACTGAATCCTCTTGTGGCCAGTACAGTGCTTCACCCCTGCCTCCCCGTGCCTGGAACCTCACTGGTTCAATTTCTCCAGAGAGCGAAGCTCCTGTCTTCTGTTGGATTGGAGGGAGGCAGTGCCTTCATTATGTGAAGTAGGAGTAGAGGTAGTGAGTTCTAATTGTTTTTTATCCAGACTTTAAAACTTATGCTTTATTTTTATTTTACTCTGCCTTGGGAGAATGTAGAAAACTTTGCCTTTTCCCACTCTTCACCCATGCTTTCAGGGCTACCTTGAATTCTTTAGCTTTTGTAGACTTTTAGGACCCATATCAACTTGTTGTTCTCTACCTCTAGCCCCACAAACATTGAGGTTTGTGCTTTCTCTAACCTAAGTGTTGGTTACTTCTTGTCCATGTACTTTTTGTTTTCCAAAATTTTGTCAGCATCTCTTGTCAGCTGTTGTCCTCTTTCTCATTATTTTGTTCTTGTCTGATATAACAGAAGGTAGAGGATGAAATAAATGAGTTTATTAGGTAACACATTTTGAAAATTGTGTTTAAGATTTAGATGATGTATTTTAGAACTTCTAATAAATATATTCAGAGGAATTCAGTGTCAAGGGAACTTTCGTATAGTTATACATTGCTTAATGTTTATACATACATCCATTAGCATACTTCTAATAATATCTTTAATTATACTAGCTATTTTAAAATAACCCACAAATACTCAAGGAATTGTTCAGTTTGTGAACTGTGTGAGAACTACAGTTTTTCATGGTTACATTTATTTGTGTGGTTTTTAAAAAGGCGATCGCAGGACATCTCCTACATGATAATATAGTTAAGCAGATTTGCTTAGTTAAGATATTACCAAGAGCATCCAGATGAATAATTAGAATAAATACTTGTCTCTTGGAGACGATTTTGGGTGTAGTCTTTACTAGAGGTATAGGTATGGACTCCAAGTTGGCCCTAATACTATGAGATACCCTTGAATAAACAACAGCCATTTTCTAGACCTTAGTAGAATGATTATTAGGTGTCCTGAATTGGTGTTTATGACCTCAACCAAACCAAAAGAATAATTTCTACAAGAGTCTATGTTAGGTTTTCATAGCACCAAGTTCAAATGGAGCTTAGTAATGAAAAGTTTCTCATTAAGGAATGAGTTAATTAAAATTAAGAGTATAAAACAAGACAGTTGTTTTAGAAACTTCAAGTAATACAGTGTGGGAGTTATTTTTAATGTTAAAAATAAGGGTTTCCTAATTCAAGCACGAGAGACAGGAAAAAAAATAATAAGGCTGAACTTGGAGTTACTGCCAGGAAGAAAAGTAATTTTAGGCCACAAGCTTCAAAACAGGCAGAAACCTCCAGTGTATCAAACAAACTTCCTGGAATAGGCCCAGAAGCACTGATCTGTGAACAGTTGTCTTTGTATTTGTGGGGTCTTAACTGGCAGTTAAAGAGACTAAATAATAGCAGGGAGTTTAAAAAGCAGGTGAGATTTAGAGTTGATCAATCTGTTAGCGGAGGAACATTATGGTTTCAGTCACTTACCTATAAAGTATGAGAATTGTTTCTTTAAAAGAATGCTGCCTCTGTTTTTCTGCATGTTGTTAGTATTTTCTGAATTGCACTTTTCCTTTCTAGGGTATTTGTTGGGTTGAGAGATTAGTTGGATTACATGACTACAGTTTTATTCTGCTTTTTGCCTGCCTTTTGCCAAGAAAGACACAAATGTCCCATGTATTTAATTTTGCACACTTGGGTGTTTCTAAACAGGGTAAATGTTCATTTGTTTAAGTACCCATGTATCATATATATTCAATTTATATCTAGCAAGATTTTTCCTAATAAATTATCCTAAGCAAAGAAGGATTTATATTATAATCAGTCCTTATAAAGTTTCTGATAATACACTGCATTCTCAATTACTTTATTTTTGAAGAACATAGTATTTGAAGAAGTTACATTAAACAGAAAGAACCTGGGTAGATACTAGTTTCTGATTATTTTCATAGAAGTCACCTGAAAAATTGGTTAGAAAAAAAGACAAAATTAATACAAATTTAACAGTTATTCATGAAATATGTAAATGTTGTGTTACTCCATTTTGCTGTGCTACAAAGAAATACTTGAGGCTGGGTAATTTATAAAGAAAAGAGATTTGTTTGGGTCAGAGTTCTGCAGGCTCTATAACAGGCACAGTGCTAGCTTATAAGGTGAGGCCTTAGGTAGCTTATAATCGTGATGGAGGACAGTGGGAGAGCAGGCATGTCACATGGTGAGAGAGGAAGCAAGGAAAGAGCCAGGGACCTTTTAACAACCAGCTGTCATGTGAACTCATTACCATGGAGAAGGCACCAAGCCATTTATCAGGGATCTGCCCCTGTGACCCAAACATCTCCCAGTAGGTCCCCCCTCCAACACTGGGAAACAAAGCTGTAGTAACCAAAACAGCATGGTACTGGTATAAAAATAGACAGATCAATGGAACAGAATGCAGAAACTAGAAAGAAAGCCACAAATCTACAGCCAACTGATCTTTGGCAGAGTAGACAAAAACGTACACTGGGAAAGGACAACCTATTCAGTAAATGGTGTTGAGAAAATTGGATAGCCATCTGCAGAAAGAATGAAACTGAACCACTTTCTGTCTCTTATTTTATATAAAAATCAACTCAAGGCTAGGCGCAGTGGCTCACACCTGTAATCCCAGCACTTTGGGAGGCTGAGGTGGGTGGATCACTTGAGGTCAGGAGTCTGAGACCAGCCTGGCCAAAATGGTGAAACCCCGTCTCTACTAAAAATACAAAAATTAGCCGGGCGTGGTGGCACATGCCTATAGTCCCAGCTACTCGGGAGGCTGAGACAGGAGAATTGCTTGAACCCAGGAGGCGGATGGTGCAGTGAGCCGAGGTCGTGCCATTGCACTCGAGCCTGGGCATCGCAGCAAGACTCTGTCACCAAAAAAAAAAAAAAAAAAGTCAACTCAAGATAGATTAAAGACTTAAATGTAAAATCCAAAACTAAAACATACTAGAAGAAAATCTAGAAAAAATTCTTCTAGACATTGCCCTAGACAAAGAATTCATGACTAAGACCTCAGAAGCAAAAGCAACAAAACCAAAAGTAGACAGATAAGACTTAATTAAACTAAAAAGCTTTTTGTACAGCAAAAGAAACAATCAACAGAGTAAACAGACAACTTACAGAATAAGCAAAAATATTTGCAAAATACGTATGCAAAAGACCAATACCCAGAATCTACAAGGAACTCAAGCAACTCAACAACAACAACAAAAAAAACCCAAATTACCCCACTAAAAAGTAGGCAAAGGAGATGAAAGACATTTTTCAAAAGAAGACATACAAGTGGCCAAGAAGCATTTGAAAAAATGCTCAATATCACTAATCATCAGAGAAATGAAAAATCTATGGGATACCATCTTATACCAGTCAAAACGGCTATTTTTAGAAAGTCAAAAAATAACAGATGTTGGTGAGGATGTGGAGAAAAGGGAGTGCTTATATAGTGCTGGGAGAAATGTAAATTAGTACCACCTCTATGGAAAACATATGGAGAGTTCTCTAAGAACAAAAAATAGAACCGTCATTTGATCCAGCAATCCCACTACTGGGTATATACCCAGAGGAAAAGAACTCATTATGTCAAAAAGATACCTGCACACATATGTTTGTTTTATCTGATATAAAAAGTCTGTTTTATCTGGTATAAAAATAATGGAATCATGCCTTTGGCAGCAATATGGATGAAACTGAAGGCCGTGACAATAACTCAGAAACTCAAATACTGAATATTCTCATTTATAAGTGGAAGCCAAATAATGTGAACATATGAACATAGAGTGTGGAATAATAGACACAAGCATGAGCTATCATGCCCAGCCTCAAAAAATTTAATTTCCCTCTTAATTTTGTTGTTGACCCAAAGGTTGTCCAGGAGCATGTTGTTTAATTTACATGTGTTTGTATATTTTTGAGAGTTTCTCTTCAGATTGATTTTTAGTTTTATTCCATTGTGTGAAGATACTTGATATGATTTTGATTTTTTTTTAAATTTATTGAGACTTGTTTTGTGGCCTGATGTTTGGTCTGTCTTGGAGAATGTCCCATGTGCTAATGAGAAAAATGTATCTTTTGTGGTTGTTGCGTAGAAAGTTCTGTAAATGTCTGTTAGGTCCATTTGGTTTTAAGTTCAGTGTTTCTTTGTTGACTTTTTGTCTGTCTCAGTGATCTATTAGTGCTCTCAGTGAGGTGTTGAAGTCCCATATTATTATTGTATTGCTATCTGTCTCTTTTCTTAGGCCTAGTAGTATTTGTTTTATTAATCTGGTACTCCAGTTTTGGGAGTATATACTTAGGATTATTACATCTTCTTGTTGAATTGATCCCTATGTCATTATATACTGGCCTTTTTTTAAAAAAAAAAACTATTGTTGATTTAAAGTCTGTTTTATCTAATATAAGTATAGTTACTCCTGCTTGCTTTTGGTTTCCTTTTGCATGGAACATTTTTCTACCCCTTTACCTTCAGTCTGTGTGTCTTTAACAGTAAGGCAAATTTCTTGTAAGCAGCATGTAGTTGTTGTTTTTTAATCCATTGCACCAATTTATATCTTTGAAGTGGTGCATTCAAGGTTAATACTGATGCATGAGGTTTTGTTCCAGTCATAATGTTAATTGCTATCTAGTTGCTTTGTAGATTCTTTTTTTTTTCTTTTAAGCAAGAGACTTGAGTCTTGCTCTGTCACCCAGGCTGGAGTGCAATGGCGCGATCTTGGCTCACTACAACCTCCACCTCCCGAGTTCAAGCGATTCCCGTGCTTCAGCCTCCCAAGTAGCTGGAATTACAGGTGTATGCCACCATGCCTGGCTAATTTTTGTATTTTTAGTACAGACGGGATTTTGTCACATTGGCCAGGCTGGTCTTGAACTCCTGACCTCAGGTGATCCTCCCGCCTTGGCCTCCCAAAGTGCTGGGATTACAGGCGTGAGCCACCGCAACCAGCCAGCTTTGTAGATTCTTTGTTTTTTGTTCCTGCTTTGTGGTCTTCTGGAGTTCTGTCATGTTGCCCTTTTATTTCTTTCTTTTCCTTATTTGTATAATTGTTTCATAAAACTTGTGAGTTTCATGTGTTTTATGATAGAGTATCAACCTTTTGTTTCCCATGTTTAGAACTTCTTTAAGCATTTCTCATAGGACCAATCTAGTGGTGATGAATTCTGTCATTTGCTTGTCTGGGAAACACTTTATTTCTCCTTCATTTGTGAAGCTTACACTAGCAGGATACAAAATTCGAGTTTGACCATTTGCTTTAAGCACTTTGAAAATGGAATCCCCATCTCTTCTGGCTTCTAAAGTTTCTGCTGAGAAGTCCACTGCTGGTTTGATGAAGTTTCCTGTATAAGTGACTAGACACTTTTATTGTATTTAGGGATTTTTCCTTCACATTGACCTTAGACAACCTGATGACTAGATGCCATGGTGATATCCTTCTCGCAATGTATTTGGCTGGAGTTTGTTGAGCCTCTTGTATCTGGATGTCTAGATCCTTTGCTAAACTAGGGAATGTTTTCTCAATTATTTTCTCAAATAGGTTTTCTGAAGTTTTTGCTTTTTCTTCTCTGCTAGGAATACCTGTGATTCATAGGTTCCAATGTCTTATGTAATCCCTTACTTTTCAGAGGCTCTACTCATTTTTTAAAATTCTTTTTTCTTTTTTTTTTTCTTTTTGTCTGACTGGATTAATTGAAAAAAACAATCTTAAAGTTCTGAGGTTCTTTCTTCTGCTTGGTCTAGTCTGTTGTTGAAGCTTTCAAATGTATTTTATAATTCCTTCAATGAATTTTTTATTTCCAGAAGTTCTGTTTGGTTTTCTTTTTAAAATACCTATCTCTTTGGTAAATTTCTCATTCATATCCTGAATTGATTTTCTGACTTCTTTGTATTAGTTTTCAGATTTCTCTTGTATCTTGTTGAGCTACTTTTTTTCTTTTAATTTAATTTTATTTTGAAACAGGGTCTCGCTCTGTTGCCTTGTCTGGAGTGTAGTGATGCAGTCATAGCTCATTGTAAGCCCAAGCAGTCCTCTGCCTCACTGTCCTAAGTAGCTACAAATTCAGGCACATACCACCACACCTAGCTTATTTTTTTATTTTTTGTAGAGATGAAGGGTCTTACTATGTTGCCCAGGGTAGTCTTGAACTCCTGGCCTTAAGTGATCCTCCTTCCTCTTGCTTTGACTTCCTAAACTATTGGGATTGCAGGCATGAGTCACTGTGCCCTGCGCCTGATAGCTTCTTCTTTTTTTTTTTTTTTTCCTGAGACAGAGTTTTACCCTGTCACCCAGGCTAGAGTGCAGTGGCACGATCTCAGCTCACTGCAACCTCCACCTCCTAGGTTCAAGTGATTCTTGTGTCTCAGCCTCCTGAGTAGCTGGGATTACAAGTGTGTGTTACCATGCCTGGCTAATTTTTGTATTTTTTTTAGTAGAGATGGGATTTCACCATGTTGGCCAGGTGGGTCTTGAACTCCTGGCCTCAAGTGATCCGCCCACCTTGGCTTCCTAAAGTGCTAGGATTACAGGTGTGAGCCACTGTATCCAGCCCCTGATAGCTTCTTTAAATCAGTGTTTTGAATTCTTTATCTGGCATTTTGAAGATTTGTTTTTTAGTTAGGATCCATTGCTAGAGAATTACTGTGTTTCTCTGGGGGTGTCATAGCACCTTTTTTTCCATATTTCCAGTATTACTGTGCTGATTCACTTGCATCTGGGATAACAGTTGCTTCTTATTATTTTTTAGTTTACTTTTGTTGGGGCAGGACTTTTTTTCCCTTGAGGATGTATCTATGATGTATGTTGAGTAGGGTCATTTGGCTTTGCTTCAGGGTGCATTCAGTGACATAGACACTGTATGATAGGCTTAGTTATAAAGTAGTCTTAGTATGGTGGCTTTCTCAAATGCCCCTGATAGTACTAATGTACTGTTTGGGTGATTGGGCTCAAGGCCTCCTGCCTAGCTGGGATGGATGATGGTGGCAGCAGAGGTCGTGCAAAGCTTGCTTTCTTCCAAGGCACTATGCAGTTGTATCAATAGATGTTATGGGTGGTGTAGGTTGACTTCCCAGCTAGGAGGTGGTGCTTGCAGATGAGCGTCAGCTGCAATAGTGGCAGTAGGGTGATTAACCTTTGTAATTCAAGAATTATTCAGGTATCTCAGGTACCGAGCTGGGCTGTGAAACTCTCAGGGGTCCTGGTCTTGTGCTGTGCTTCCAGGGTAGATTGTGGGGTAAAGCCAGGCAGGCTGGACCAGCCAAGCTCATGTTTGAGCCCCGCTGAATGGGTACTTTGGGCCTGGGATAAAATTTCCAGTGGCTGCCTCATACATTGTTTGAAGAATTACTTTATGTTAGATAATCTTGGTATCTGGTAGTGTAAGTCTTCCAGCTTTGTTCTTCTTCAGAATTGGGTTGGCTATTGTAGGTCCTTCAAATATCCATGTAAATTTTAAAGTCAGTTTGTCATTTTCTACCAACAAGTAAGTAAATAAATCAAAACTCCTGGGGCATTTTTATTATGATTCCATTGAATCTGTAAATCTAGTTGGGGAGAATTGACAATTTGTATTATCAAGTCTTCTAATTCATGACTAGCTTCATTTATTTAAGTCTTCCTACGTATGTTTTTTTCCTTCAGCTTTTAAGTTCCAGGGTACATGTGCAGGATATACAAGTTTATTATGTAGGTAAACATGTGCCATGGTGGTTTGCTACACAGATAATCCATCACCCAGGTATTAAGCCCAGCATCCATTAGCTATTCTTCCTGATGCTCTCCCTCCCCTCACAACAGGCCCCAGTGTGTATTGTTCCCCACCATGTGTCCATGTGTTGTCATCGTTCAGCTCCCACTTGTAAGTGAGAACATTCAGTGTTTGGTTTTCTGATCCTGCATTAGTTTGCTGAGGATAATGGCTTCTAGTTTCATCCATGTCCCTGCAGAGGACATGTTCTCGTTCCTTTTTATGGCTGCATAGTATTTCATGGTGTACATGTACCACATTTTCTTTATCCAGTCCGTCACTGATGCGCATTTGGGTTGATTCCATGTCTTTGCTATTGTGAATAGTGCTGCAGTGAATATATATAAATCATTCTGTTCCTTTGGCTATATACCCAGTAATGGGATTGCTGGATCAAATGGTATTTCTGCTTGTAGATCTTTGAGGAATCACCATACTGTCTTCCACAATGGTTGAACTAATTAAACTCCCACCAACAGTGTAAAAGCATTCCTTATTCTTCACAACCTTGCCAGCATCTGTTGTTTCTTGACTTTTTAATAATTGTCATTCTGACTGGCGTGAGATGGTATCTCATTGTGGTTTTGATTTGCATTTCTCTAATGATCAGTGATGTTGAGCTCTTTGTCCTATGTTTGTTGGCGACATAATGTCTTCTTTTGAGAAGTGTCTTTTCATGTCCCTTGCCCACTTTTTAATGGGGTTTTTTTTTTTCTTGTAAATTTGTGTTCCTGGTAGACTCTAGATACTAGACTTTTGTCAGGTGGATAGATTGCAAAATTCTTTTCCCATTCTGTAGGTTGTCTGTTCACTCTGATGATAGTTTTTTTTGCTGTGCAGAAGCTCTTTAGTTTAATTAGATCCCATTTGTCAATTTTGCTTTTGTTGCTATTGCTTTTGTCGTTTTCTTCATGAAATCTTTGCCCGTGCCTATGTCCTGAATGGTATTGCCTAGATTTTTTTCTAAGGTTTTTATAGTTTTGGGTTTTATATTTAAGTCTTTAAATCATCTTGAGTTATTAAATAATTTTTGTATAAGGTGTAAGGAAGGGGTCCAGTTTCTGTTTTCTGCATATGGCTAGCCAGTTTTCCCAGCACCATTTATTAAATAGAGAATCCTTTCCTCATTGGTTACTAGTACAAAAACAGACACATAGACCAACAGAATAGAATGGAGAACTCAGAAATAAGACCACACATCTACAACCATCTGATCTTCTTAAATAAGTTTTTTAAGAGTTTTGATCATTTTCAGTGGCAAACTTTTACGTAATTTTTCTTTAGATATGTTCCTAGGTATTTGATCTTTATGTGTATATTATTGTAAATAACGTTCTTAAAATTTTGTTTATTAATTTTTTTTTTTTTTTTTTTTTTTCTTGTAAATTTGTGTTCCTGGTAGACTCTAGATACTAGACTTTTGTCAGGTGGATAGATTGCAAAATTCTTTTCCCATTCTGTAGGTTGTCTGTTCACTCTGATGATAGTTTCTTTTGCTGTGCAGAAGCTCTTTAGTTTAATTAGATCCCATTTGTCAATTTTGCTTTTGTTGCTATTGCTTTCTTCTGTTTTTTTTTTTTCTTGTAAATTTGTGTTCCTGGTAGACTCTAGATACTAGACTTTTGTCAGGTGGATAGATTGCAAAATTCTTTTCCCATTCTGTAGGTTGTCTGTTCACTCTGATGATAGTTTCTTTTGCTGTGCAGAAGCTCTTTAGTTTAATTAGATCCCATTTGTCAATTTTGCTTTTGTTGCTATTGCTTTCTTCTGTTTTTTTTTTTTCTTGTAAATTTGTGTTCCTGGTAGACTCTAGATACTAGACTTTTGTCAGGTGGATAGATTGCAAAATTCTTTTCCCATTCTGTAGGTTGTCTGTTCACTCTGATGATAGTTTCTTTTGCTGTGCAGAAGCTCTTTAGTTTAATTAGATCCCATTTGTCAATTTTGCTTTTGTTGCTATTGCTTTCTTCTGTTTTTTTTTTTTTTTTTTTTTTTTTTTTGTTGCTAGTGTATGACAATGCAATATTGGCCTCCTGTTCAACAAACTTGCCACATTCACTTATTAATTATAATTGTTTGTGGAATCTTTTGGATTTTCTGCATCTACCATCCTGTAATCACAAATGCAGATGTCAGTTTTTACTTCTTCCTTTCCAATCGTTATACCTTTTATTTCATTTCTTCCCTAATATGTTGTCTAGGACCTCCTGGGAAATGCTGAATAGAAATAATGATAATAGACAAAGTAAGCAGGATAAAAGCCTATGAAGAAATTACCAACTGACATAGGCTTTGCTTTGTGGCTTTAGGTCACCCCTCATCACCTAATATTATAAAAGTACAATTCGGTAGGATTCTCAGAAACTGTCCAGTTTGATCCTGATTTAATTCTCAACATTCCCAAGTAAACATTATGCCTTGCCTGTTTGACTTTATTAACAGACATGCCAGACAATCATGTGGTGAAGTGCGATTTTACTTGTTTATTGAACCTGAGATTTGCTGACAGTGTTAGTTCATTCTGTGTTGCTGTAACACAATACCACAGACTGGGTAATTTTAAATGAGCAGAAATGTATTGGTTCACAATTCTGGAGGCCGAAGAGTCCAATGTCAAAGTGCCAGCTTCTGACAGGAACCTTCTTGCTGCATCTTCACATGGCAGAAGGGCAAAGAAGGAGAAGGGGGCCTGAACTCACTCTTTTATGATGATATCGGTCTCACCCATAAGGGCAGAATCTTCAGGAACCTAAGAGCAGCTTGTTACTTTATGGCCTACTGACCTCTTAAAAGTCTCACTACTTAATATTGTTACAATGGCAGTTAAATTTCAACATGAATTTTGAAGGGAACAAACATTTAAACCATAGCACCGACTTTCTTGAATTTGTATACTCTTTTATTGGTTTTAGAAAGATTTTGGCCATTATCTTTTCAAATATTCTTCCCATTTTTTTATTCTTCCATCTGGGATTCTGAGAAGAGAGCTCTTCACTGTCCCTTATCCTCCTTTCTATTTTTTTGTTGTTGTTAATTTTTCTCTCTCATTCAGTTTAGATATTTTCTGTTGCCCTGTATTCCAGTTTGCTATTGCTTTCTTCTGTTTTTTTTTGTGGTCTGCTATTAAGCCTATGAAGTTCTTAATTTCCATATTATAATTTTTTTTTTTTTTTTTTTTTTTTTTTTTTTTTTTTTTTTTTACTTTTAGAATGGCCACTGGATTTTTTTTTTCTTTCTTTAAGACAGAGTCTCACTCTGGCACTTGAGCCTATGTGCAGGTATTTTGTTTGGCTCACTGCAACCTTCATCTCCCAGGTTCAAGTGATTCTCTTGCTTCAGCCTCCTGAGTAGCTGGGATTACAGGCGTGTACCACCATACCCAGCTAATTTTGTATTTTTAGTAGAGATGGGGTTTCACCGTGTTGGCCAGGCTGGTCTCGAACTCCTTACCTCAGGTGATCTGCCCTCCTCTGCCTGCCAAAGTGCAAGTGCTGGGATTACAGGCATGAGCCACCATGCCCAGCCCATTGGATTCTTTTTTTTTTTTTTTTGAGATGGAGTCTCGCCCTGTTCTCCAGGCTGGCATGCAGTGGCGCGACCTTGGCTCACTGCAACCTTCATCTCCCAGGTTCAAGTGATTCTCTTGCTTCAGCCTCCCGAGTGAGCTGGGATTACAGGCATGAGACACCACACCTGGCTAGGATTATATATATATATATATATATGGACTCCAATAGGTTCTCCATTGAAATTTTCTATCTTTTTATCTATTTAATCCCTCCTTTTCTCTATTTTCTTGGACATACTAGTCATTATTTTGAAAATCTCTACCTTAACACTCCATTATCTGATTCAGTTATGTTTGGTGTTTGTTTTGTTTCTAGCATTTCTTGTATTTTTTTTTTTTTTTTTTTTTTTTTTTTTTTTTTTTTTTTTTTTTTTTTTTTACTGGATGCCAGACATTGGATGAAAAATACAAGGGCTGTAACTACTATCTTCTGAAAAGAGTTATATTTTCTTCTGATTGGTAGCTACAGTACCAACATGTCACTCTGTCCTGTCAAGGCTGAGTTTTAGGCTTTGTCAGGACTGGTCGATTTCAGTTTGGGTCTTATTACTGGGATACAGTCTTTATTTTTATTATGTGGTACTCCCAGGATGTGGTTTTCAGATTTGGAGAAGAATAGTTAAAAAAAAAAAAAGGCTGAAAGGATCAAAAGCACTTGATTTTCTTGCAGGGACAGCTTCCTGTTTTGGTTGAGGAAGGAGCTACACTTAAAATAACTAGCATAAAGCATGTGTAGGGCTTGCTTTCCAGACAACCTCAATTTAAAATGCATCAAAATAAAATATTTGAATTTTACAGCACTAGTTCTTTTCATTCATTGACTTTCATTCTCCCACTTTACCACACCTTTAACTTCTAGTAGCCACCTACTTTGATTTGATTTATAAATCCCTATACAACATTCCTCAATAAACACTATGCTTTGCCTGTTTGACTTGGTTAACAGACATGTCTTTATAAACTTGGCTATCCATTTTCCAGTCTGTAGGAAAAGAGAAGCTATAAGTTGGAGAAAAGGCTAGTGGTTGGGTGGTGAGTCATAAGCAATAAGATTTGATGTCAGTGATGACAGGCCTATCCTCTTATGGTAGATTCCTTGAGCCCTCTGCTGACCACAAAGCTTTGGCTGGCTAGACCACAAATCTGTCTCCCTCAATGACAATTTTTGTAGCTCAATATGGATCCTGTTTTGTATGAGTTGCATTTGGAGATTTATTGTTTATCTGCTATATTTGCCTTAGATGGGACAGTGAAATCAACCTAATGTAGTGGAAGGAAGTAGGTATTACATCCTTAATTCCTTGATATACATCCTTTTATTATGTGGTACTCTGGGGATGTGGTTTTTCAGATTTGGAGAAGAATAGTTAAAAAAAAAAAAAAAAAAAAAAAGGCTGAAAGGATCAAAAGCACTTGATTTTCTTGCAGGGACAGCTTCCTGTTTTGGTTGAGGAAGGAGCTACACTTAAAATAACTAGCATAAAGCATGTGTAGGGCTTGCTTTCCAGACAACCTCAATTTAAAATGCATCAAAATAAAATATTTGAATTTTACAGCACTAGTTCTTTTCATTCATTGACTTTCATTCTCCCACTTTACCACACCTTTAACTTCTAGTAGCCACCTACTTTGACTCTGATTTGATTTATAAATCCCTTTACAACATTCCTCAATAAACACTATGCTTTGCCTGTTTGACTTGGTTAACAGACATGTCTTTATAAACTTGGCTATCCATTTTCCAGTCTGTAGGAAAAGAGAAGCTATAAGTTGGAGAAAAGGCTAGTGGTTGGGTGGTGAGTCATAAGCAATAAGATTTGATGTCAGTGATGACAGGCCTATCCTCTTATGATAGATTCCTTGAGCCCTCTGCTGACCACAAAGCTTTGGCTGGCTAGACCACAAATCTGTCTCCCTCAATGACAATTTTTGTAGCTCAATATGGATCCTGTTTTGTATGAGTTGCATTTGGAGATTTATTGTTTATCTGCTATATTTGCCTTAGATGGGACAGTGAAATCAACCTAATGTAGTGGAAGGAAGTAGGTATTACATCCTTAATTCCTTGATATACATCCTTTTATTATGTGGTACTCCGGGGATGTGGTTTTTCAGATTTGGAGAAGAATAGTTAAAAAAAAAAAAAAAAAAAAAAAAAAAAAAAAAAAAAAAAAAAAAGGCTGAAAGGATCAAAAGCACTTGATTTTCTTGCAGGGACAGCTTCCTGTTTTGGTTGAGGAAGGAGCTACACTTAAAATAACTAGCATAAAGCATGTGTAGGGCTTGCTTTCCAGACAACCTCAATTTAAAATGCATCAAAAGCCAGGTGTGGTGGCTCACATCTGTAATCCCAGCACTTTGGGAGGCTGAAGTGGGCGGATCACTTGAGGTCCGGAGTTTGAGACCAGCCTGGCCAACATGGTGAAACCCCATCTCTTCTAAAAATAGAAAAATTAGCTGGGCGTGGTGGTGCACACCTGTAGTCCCAGCTACTTGGGAGGCTGAGATGCAGGAGGATCATTTGAACCTGGGAGGTGGAGATTGCAGTGAGCCAAGATCACACCACTGCACTCTAGCCTGGGCAACAGATTAAGACTCTGCCTCAAAAAAAGAAAGAAAATAAACAAAATGCATCAAAATAAAATATTTGAATTTTACAGCACTATTTCTTTTCATTCATTGACTTTCATTCTCCCACTTTACCACACCTTTAACTATTGGCAAGAATGTGGTGAGTGGGAGAAAGGTATCCTGCCACGTAAGTAAGTATATACCTAGAGCCAAGGGGTCAGGGTGTCACAGAGGAGAGCCACATGCTGACGGGCTTGTGTTTGTTCCCACTCACTGACTGTGCAAGCGCCTCTTCCCTTAGCCTTTCTCAGGATGCAGTTCTCCAGGAAGAATCAGCCTTCTGTTGGGCTGCTTTCAGAGCTCTTTGTTGTGGCTTCCTGCCATTGACTTTGCAAGCCCTAAGCATGCTTTATGCTAGTTATTTTAAGTGCAGCTCCTTCCTCAACCAAAACAGGAAGCTGTCTCTTGTGCAAGAGAATCAAGTGCTTTTGATCCTTTCAGCTTTTTTTTTTTTTTGACTATTCTTCTCCAAATCTGAAGCATATCCATTCTGTTGTCTACAGCCATGAGTGCATTTATGTCAACAGAAAATGCTAAATTTAATGTTTTTAGAAAGTAACCTCTGTGGCTGGACATGGTGGCTAATGCCTGTAATCCTGGCACTTTGGGAGGCCAAGGCAGGTGGATCACTTGAGGCCAGGAGTTCGAGGCCAGCCTGGCCAACACAGTGAAACCCCGTCTCTACTAAAAATAGAGTGGTGGGCGCCTCTGCTAAAAATAGCATGGTGGTGGGCGCCTGTAATCTCAGCTACTTGGGAGGGTGAGGCAGGAGAATCGCTTGAGCCCAAGAGGTGGAGGTCGCAGTGAGCCAAAATCAAGCCACTGCACTCTAGCCTGGATGACAGAGCAAGACTCTCTCAAAAAAAATAAAAAGTAACCTCTGTGCTTTGTGTAACTTTTTGCTAAATTCCTGTCTTTGTCTTCTTGGAACAGTCTTCTACTTGTTACAGGATTTTCCTATCTTTTGGATTTTATATTAGTTTTAATATAAAACTAATACAGTTTTATATTATATAGCCCACTGACATGGCTGTTAGCTGACCTCAGTTCCTTGCTGACTTGGTCAGAGCCTTCAGTTTCTTACCTCTAGTAAGAGGTAATGTGTCTCTCCCTAGGCCGAGGCTGTGGCAGCTGGCTTCTCCCAGAGGGAATGATGTGTGATAGAAGCAGGGAGAGTAAGAATCAGACAAAACCGCAGTCTTTTATACCCATCACTATTGCCGTATTCTCTTGGTCACACAGCCCAACCCTGGTATGATATGGGAGGCTCTGACTCCATGGGAATGGGATATCTGGGCGCCATCTTGAAGGCTAGCTGGCACAGATTATTTTTTGTGCGTGTGCCTATAAGAATTTTTTGGCCGGGCACGGTGGCTCACGCCTGTAATCCCACCACTTTGGGAGGGCGAGGCGGGTGGGTCACGAGGTCAGGAGTTCAAGACCAGCCTGGCCAAGATGGTGAAACCCCATCTCTACTGAAATACAAAAATTAGCCAGGCACAGTGGCAGGCACCTGTAATCCCAACTACTCGGGAGGCTGAGGCAGGAGAATCGCTTGAACTTGTTGGGGCGGAGGTTGCAGTGAGCCGAGATCACGCCACTGCACTCTAGCCTGGGCAGCAGAGTAAGACTCTGTCTCAAAAAAAAAAAAAAAAAAAAAAAAAAATAAAAAAAAATTTTTTTCTAAGCCAGCATTGAAGTTTATGCTGTAGAATATCCATCAAACTTGAGCTGATTTCTTATTAAAGACCCAGGTTGCACAGATAGGGGTTAGAAGTTTGGATTCGGTTTTGCATTTTCAGTATTTAAAGTCTTGTTTCATCTTGTTCATTCTTATCTTTCCTTTGATTGTATTAGTAGCTCAGGACAAATAAGAATTTATAATTTTCCAAGGAACTAAGGTTGCTGTTGAGGAATATGGGTTTCAGAGACAAGAGTTTAGTCCTCAAGGCACTGGCTCGTTGGTACTAAGCTTCAGGGGTTTGTAGTGTTGTTAGAGCTAATTGGATTTTACAAATAAGCCAAGATTATTAAAAAGAAAAAAATAGATCTAGAGAGTAACACTTTCTGTGCTAAATCCGTTGCATTTGATAGGGATACTAGGCAGTATGCTATGTCCAAACTTCTAAAATTAGGTGGTGGTCTAACGTTGAGGTGAAAATATGTTGGTATATAATGCCAATATCGTGAAGATATACTAAATATTATTTTCTGAGTCTGACATTTACACTGATTTACTGATTTATCCCTCATCAATATTGGCCTGGTTTAAGAGACTTGTTTGCCTGTACAGACCGGGAGGAAGCTTCAATGAAGGCAAAAATCTAACTATAATAGGAGCCAAACATTTGTTATTTGAATTCCATTTGGGGACAGGAAAATAAAATATTATCAAATAATTATAAAGTCATCATTCTGTTAAATGAATCATACAGGAAAATGCAGTGACCTTAAAACAGAGTCTGACTCTGTCACCCGGACTGGAGTGGAGTGGCCTGATTTCAACTTGCTGCACCCTCCACCTCATGGGCTTAAGCTGTCCTCCCGCCTCAGTCCCTAGAGTAGCTGGGACCACAGGTTTTGCCATGTTGCCCAGGCTGTTCTCAAACTCCTGAGCTCAAGCAATCCACCTGTCTCAGCCTCCTGAAGTGCTGGGATTACAGGCGTGAGCCACCACACCCAGCTTCTCAAAACTTTTCAAATCTTTTATAATAACACTCAGCTTAAAACACAAATACACTGTATAGCTATACAAAAATATATTTTTAGCCCATTTATGCCTAATGCTCCATTATTGGAACACTAAGCATGTGGGAGTTATTTATTTCTTACTGCTCAAGGTCATCACCAAGGTCTGATTTTTCACAAAAATTCACAACTTCTGGCATAAATGGGTTAATATCCTTACTGTATATAAGCTTTTTAAAATTGTTTTACTTTTTAAACTTCTTTGTTAAAAGACACAGACACATTAACCCAGTCCTGAACTAGGTCAGGATCTTCAGTTTCACTGTCTTCCACCTCCACATCTTGGCCCACTGGAAGGTCTTCAGAGGCAGTAACATGCATGGATAACAGTGCCTTCTTCTACCTACTGAAGGACCTGCCTGAGGCTGTTTTACAGTTAACTTCTTTTTTTTTGAGACAGGCTGTGTTGCTCAGGCTGGTCTTGAACTCCTGGGCTCAAGTGATCCTTCTACCTCATCTTTCCAAGGAGCTGGGATTACAGGTGTGTGCCACCACACCCAGCTTCTCAAAACTTTTCAAATCTTTTATAATAACACTCAGCTTAAAACACAAATACACTGTATAGCTATACAAAAATATATTTTTAGCCCATTTATGCCTAGTGCTCCATTATTGGAACACTAAGCTTGTGGGAGTTATTTATATCCTACTGCTCAAGGTCATTGCCAAGGTCTGATTTTTCACAAAAAAATTCACAACTTCTGGCATAAATGGGTTAATATCCTTACTGTATATAAGCTTTTTTAAAAATTGTTTTACTTTTTAAACTTCTTTGTTAAAAGCGAAGACACAGACATATTAGCCCAGTCCTGAACTAGGTCAGGATCTTCAGTTTCACTGTCTTCCACCTCCACATCTTGGCCCACTGGAAGGTCTTCAGAGGCAGTAACATGCATGGATAACAGTGCCTTCTTCTACCTACTGAAGGACCTGCCTGAGGCTGTTTTACAGTTAACTTCTTTTTTTCTTTTTTTTACTTTTCTGTTTTTGAGACAGGCTGTGTTGCTCAGGCTGGTCTTGAACTCCTGGGCTCAAGTGATCCTTCTACCTCATCCTTCCAAGGAGCTGGGATTACAGGTGTGTGCCACCACACCCAGCTTCTCAAAACTTTTCAAATCTTTTATAATAACACTCAGCTTAAAACACAAATACACTGTATAGCTATACAAAAATATATTTTTAGCCCATTTATGCCTAGTGCTCCATTATTGGAACACTAAGCTTGTGGGAGTTATTTATATCCTACTGCTCAAGGTCATTGCCAAGGTCTGATTTTTCACAAAAAAATTCACAACTTCTGGCATAAATGGGTTAATATCCTTACTGTATATAAGCTTTTTTAAAAAATTGTTTTACTTTTTAAACTTCTTTGTTAAAAGCGAAGACACAGACATATTAGCCCAGTCCTGAACTAGGTCAGGATCTTCAGTTTCACTGTCTTCCACCTCCACATCTTGGCCCACTGGAAGGTCTTCAGAGGCAGTAACATGCATGGATAACAGTGCCTTCTTCTACCTGCTGAAGGACCTGCCTGAGGCTGTTTTACAGTTAACTTCTTTTTTACAGAAGGGAATACACTCTAAAATAGTGATAAAAAGCATAGTATAGTCCAGGCATGATAGTGTGTGCCCGTAGATCCCAGATGTACTCGGGAGTCGGCCAGGCAGGAATTGCTTGAACCCATGAGTTCAGACCAGTCTGGACAACATAGCAAGACTCCACTTCTAAAAATATATATAAGAATAAAAATTTTTTAAATGAGGCCTACTAGGTACATAGACCAATAACATAGTCACTCACTATCGCTATGAAGTACTATGTGCTGTATGTAATTGTACGTGCTGTGCATTTATACAGCTGGCAGCACAGTAGGTTTGTGTGCACCAGCATCACCACAGAGATTTGGGTAATGCATTCCATTGCCCTAAGGGGGCTACAGCATCACTAGGCAACAGGAATCTTTCAGCTCCGTTGTTGTCTTCTGGGACTTCTGTCATATATGTGGTCTGCCTTTGACCAAAATGTTGTTATGCAGTGCATGACTATACCTACTATATGCCAAGTTCTAAATTGGATTCTGGGAAGCTGATTAAAGAGAAAATGATGTGTAGTCTATTGGAAGAGGTAGATAGAGAAACAAATTTTTTAAGTGAAATAAATGCTGATTTTTAACCTCTGTGGAGGCACTGAATTGATCATTGAAAGCTCTATTTTACTTATTAAAGATAAGGTAGCTTATAAAAATTACTTATAGTAAATGGACATGAAAAGGTCGTTTGCTTACATCTCTAAATTCATTTTGATGGAAAAATAGTGGAAAAAATCTTTGCAGATACCCTTTTGTTAGTTTGTTTTTTTCATAATAGATAATTGCCACTAAAATTGAAAAATGGCCAAGTCCATTGGCTCAGGCCTATAATCCCAGCACTTTGGGAGGCCAAGGCGGGTGGATTACTTAAGCTCAGGAGTTCAAGATTAACCTGGCCAACATGGCAAAACCCCATCTCTACTAAAAATACAAAAAAATTAGCCAGGTGTGGTCGTACACATGCCTGTTGTCGCAGCTACTTGGGTGACTGAGGCATGAGAATCACATGAGCCCGGGAGGCAGAGGTTGCAGTGAGCTGAGATTGTGCCACTGCACTCCAGCCTGGGCAACAGATGAGACTCTGTCTCCAAAAAAAAAAAAAAACAACTAAAATTGAAAACTACCTCACAGTCATAACTTCCATCTGTATCTCAGTGGTTATTACGTAGAAATGTTCAGTAGGTAAACTTGAAAGAAAATATATTTGGTAATCGTAAGGTCGTGTTGCCACCCGTAAAATAATGAAGAAAATACCAACAGAAAGAAAAAGGATTTATTGCTGGCCTGAAGGTTCTCTGGGCATTTGATCGACAGATTTCTCCGTTATAGCTAGTTCCTTTAAAAAAATAAAAAACATTGAAAATATGCAGACCCAAATGCCTTGGCAGCTCTGGTCAGTAACTTGAATCTCAGTTGCACTTAGCACAATTCCTCTGGCTCGGAAGATGTTGTTTTGGAAAGATGAACCTGAAATGACAGCATGAATTATACAGTTGGAAATACTCAGGTTTTTCTGATTTTTTCAAAAGATACTTTGTTTTCCCATTTCTGCCTTACCATGGGAAGGTCCTTAGATGCATTATATCCTTGTCAGTTTAGCCTTGTGACAAATATTTCTGCTATTTTGTGCAATAAGAAAGCCACTCGAAATCTCAGCATTTCATGTCACTTTTAAAGTAGGCTCGGTTCAAACAAAACAACTTGATTGTTTGTATAACCACAACCATGTGTGTCTTTCTCTCCATGCTTAAACAAGGTCTGAAATCATGTGTGTCAAAGAGTTGAGATGTAAACATCTCCTCACACATAACCTCTCTGCCATCTTGTTATTTATATCCCCAGTAACACACTTCTTGTCCCCTGACACAAGTACAACCGTCTCCACGTTCTGTTTTGCTCCTGCTCCACAACTCAGGAAGCCAGTGTGATGGAATTCAGCTTGCAAGAAAAAATTTTAATCATTCAGAAATAATTGTTACATAATTACTTTTCACTGATTAAAAATATTTGTTTACTTGACAAAATTAGCATTAAAAACAGTAATTCTTTGGCAAATTAATAAGTATTTTGGTGATTTGTCATTTTTCACAGATGTTGATAAAATTTAAGAATTACATAGCCGAAATTTGGTCTAATTCAACAAACCACAATTGACTATTTTGATAAGGCCCTATGACGAATGGTATGGGAGAGTGGAGTTTATCCAATCTGACTTTCATTTTATTGATAAGAAAACTGGGGCCCCATTTGTTTTTTTTTTAATTGCTACGTAATACACATATTTATGGGGTATAGTGTGATGTTTCAGTACATGTATACATTGTGTAAAAATCAAATCAGGCTGTTTAGCATATCTGTCACCTCATATATTTATCATTTCTTTGTGGTAAGTATATTTAAAATTCTCTATTCTAGCTATTTTGAAATATACAATACTGTTAACCATAGTCACTGTGCAATAGAACAGTGGTCCCTAACCTTTTTGTCACCAGGGATCAATTTCATGGGAGACAATTTTTCCACGGACCTGTGGGGGGTGGTTTCAGGATAAAACTCTTCCACCTCGGATCATCAGCATTAGATTCTCATAAGGAGCACCCACCCTACATCCCTCACATGCACAGTTCATAATTCACAATAGAGTTTGAGCTCCTATGAGACTCTAATGCCGCCACTGATCTGACAGGAGGCAGTGCTCAGGCCGTGATGCTCACCCACCCGCTGCTCACCTCCTCCTAACAGGCCATGGACTGGCACTGACCAGTCCACAGCCTAGGGTTTGGGGACCCCTGCAGTAGAACACCAGAACTTATTCCTCCTATTTATCTGCAATTTTGTACCCATTGACCAATCTCTCCCCATCCCCACTATCTCTCCCCTTGCCAGCCTCTTGTAACCACTATTCCACTCTCTGTTTCTGTAAGATCAACTTCTTTAGATTCCACATGTAAATGAGATCATGCAGTATTTGTCTTTTGGTGTCTGGCTAATTTCACTTAATGTCCTCCAGGTTCAACCATGTTGCCACATGTGACAGGATTTTGTTCTTTTTGTGGCTGAATAATATTCCATTGTTTATATATGTCACATTTTCTTTATCCATTCATCCATTGATGGATGCTTACGTTGAATCCATATATTAGCTATTGTGAATAGTAGTGCTGCAATAAACATGGAAGTGCAGATACCCCTTTGACGTATTCATTTCCTTTGGATAAATGCCCATTTGTGGGATTGCTGGATCATATGATAGTTCTACTTTTAGATTTTGAGAAGCCTCCATACTGTTTTCCGTAATGGCTGTACTAATTTACATTCCAGCCACCAGTGTATAAGAGTTCTCCTTTCTCCACATCCACACCAACTACAGGTGGCTTTTCTAAACTGGACTTTAGGTTGAGACAAAAAGTGTCTTTGAGAGTCAGTAGTCCTAATACTATCTGTGAACGCTGTGGACTTAGGCAGTTTGTTTAACTTGTTTAAACTGGGTCCTTTCCTTAGATATAAAATGGAGGGTTAGACTGGATCTTTACGCTTCTGCCCAGCGTTTAATGTTCTGTTTATTGTGGTTCTAGCCTGTGCTTCGTGAATTCCTGATTCTTCCTGAATTCTGCTAAGCATCAGAATGCAGTCTATACATTCTCAACAGTTTCCCAAAGACATGAAATTAGTATAACAGAAACAGTAGTAGTCCTTTCTTGGAAAATTATCCCCATTTCTGGACCCTATTTTATTGCTGGCTGCAATTAACAGGCTCTTGTATGTCCCATCCTTCCCTCCTCCATCCCTAACCCACAGGCATTAAAAACCTGCTGTTTGTGAAAACGAACACTTCTTTGATAATCTAGAAGAAGGGGTTCCTGTTACCAGAAAATTTAGCTCTTGAACTCGTGGGACCGGGCTTGAAAGCATAGTACTATTATGCTTCAGATTAAGCAAGGTATAGAGAATAAGGAGTGATCACTAAAATTCTGTCTTGATAAAGATGATGATAGATATCCCAGGGCCCTCTGTGGTTAGTCTCCGTTTCTACCGCATTCTGAGGAATTGTGGGTGTTGCGCTTTTTACGTTTCTGGCCTCCCTGCTACTTGCCATTGGTTGGATCACTGGCCAAGAGCTACCGAGAGCTACCATTTTGCTTCAAGATTTTTTCAAACAGCAAGGAACTTTTTTATTTTTTAACAGAGAGCTACTGAAGTTTCCTGAGTTATTACAACCCCCTTATCCTTCCTCCTTAATTCCCCTTTCAATAATTCCCTTTCTTCCCTCTTCCCACAGCAGTTCTTTGGCTATTGGGCCTGTTTTCATTGAAATCATCTTCCTGTGGCAGAGGGAAAATGAGTAGAGAAGAACAGCTGACTGTGTCCAAGTGATAGCTGCTTAGGAAAAGCCTGGTCCTTCCCCAGAGGAGTCTGTCCCTATAGGACTTCCCTCCATAATAGCTGTGCTTCCATCAGCTCTAGAGGATGGCTCAGCCCCCTTCGGGGGTACACCGCATTTCACTCTCACTTGGCTCACAGCCATCACCACAGTCCATGCTGTGAGTGCGTTGCTGGTTCTGCCCCCGTGCTGTGTGCATCTCTGCTGCTTTAATGCTGGGAAACTCCATGGTTATGCCCCAACTATCTTGGCGATGTTCCGAATCAGACATAGATAATACCTATTAAAGGTATTAATAGGCCGATAATACCTAGTAAAGAAGAGCTGGGAGATAACCTCTGAGTAGATTAAATCAACTAAAAAACACTAGCCCCCTCCCATTTTCAGACTGATTTTATTTCTTTTAAGTGGGAAAATAGTTGAAGTGGGATGAAGTAGAGCTAGCTTATTCTACTCTTTTTATATTTCTATGTCCTTTCTTTTCAACCTCTGTTTAACAGCACTTTATTACTTGGTTTTTTTGTTTTTTTTTTTTTGTTTTTTTGAGATGGAATCTCGCATTGTCGCCCAGGTTGGAGTGCAGTGGCATGATCTCGGCTCACTGCAACCTCCACTTCCCGGGTTCAAGCAATTCTCATGTGTCAGCCTCTCAAGTAGCTGGGATTACAGGCACCTGCCACCAGGTCCGGCTAATTTTTGTGCTTTCATTAGAGTTGGAGTTTCACCATGTTGGCCAGGCTGGTCTCGAACTCCTCACCTCAGGTGATCTGCCTACCTCAGCCTCCCAAAGTGCTGGGATTATAGGCGTGAACCACCACGCCCAGCCTCACTTTATCACTTTTAAGAATATGCTTCAAAATAGTTTGTAAAGAAGATTTTAATAGGGAGCATTTATATGAAATATAATAGTGATATATAGTATAGCATAGAGCAGAGTCTTGAGTCTTTGTATCTTTTTCTTTTTTTCTTATGCATATTTAATTTATGTGATTCCCAACAGTTGTGTGATTGTGGTCAGAGCCCTGTCTGTGGGATGCTGGGTAGAATGAGATTGTAGAGAGCACTTTGTTTTCTTGTAATTGAAGGGTTTGGGGTGAGAATATGTGAGTCATAGAAATCTGTATAGTAAATATTACTCTAAAAAGGGAGCCATCAGGATCTGGGAGAATTTGCTAAAGGAAAACTAAGAAAGGAAAAAAGGCCAGGTACAGTGGCTCACTCCTGTAATCCCAACACTTTGAGAGGCCAAGGCAGGAGGACCTGAGGCCAGGAGTCCAAGACCAACCTGGCCAACATAGTGAAACACCGTCTCTACTAAAAATACAAAAATTGGGCCAGGCGCGGTGGCTCACACCTGTAATCCCGGCACTTTGAGAGGCCATGGCAGGTGGATCACGATATCAGGAGTTCGAGACTAGCCTGACCAACATGGTGAAATGGTGAAACCCCGTCTCTACTAAAAATACAAAAATTAGCCAGGCATGGTGGTGTGCACCTGTAATCTCAGCTTCTCAGGAGGCTGAGGCAGGAGAATCACTTGAACCCGGGAGGCGGAGGTTGCGGTGAACTGAGATTGCACCATTGCACTCCAGCCTGGGTGACACAGGGGGACACCGTCTCAAAAAAAAAAAATTGGCCAGGTGTGGTGGTACACACCTGTAATCCCAGCTACTTGGGAGGCTGAGGCATGAGAATCACGTGAACACAGACGGCAGAGGTTGCAGTGAGCTGAGATCGCACCACTACGCTCCAGCCTCTGTCTCAAAAACAAAAAAGGGGGGTCGATGGGGGGAGCGGGAGCCAGTATATAATTCAGTATCTCTCATCTATACATATTAAGGCTTTTGACCATTACTAAATTCTCCCAGCAGCTCTCTGAGAATACTGTAAGTCTAGTTTTGCTGATTAGAAAACCAGACACAAAGAGGTAAAGTCACCTTGTTCTAGGCCACATAGGTGGGAATTCTGAGTCAGGACTGGAGACAATGATTTATTTTTAATATCTCCTGTAATGTTAATCTCATAACTCAGGGCATAACTCTTTTACCATTTTGGACTATATCATTTCATTCATATGATAAAGACACTCACTGTAGCTTCCCCCTCACCTGCAGCTTCACTTTCTGCAGTTTTAGTTACCTGTGGTCAACCATCGTCCAAAAATATTAACTGGAAAATTCTAGAAATAATCCACTCGTAAGTTTTAAATTGTGCACTATTCTGGGCAGTGTGATGAAATGTCAAGCCGTCCTGCTCTGTGTGACCCTGGACAGGAAGCCTCCCTTTGTCCAGCATATCCACGCTGTATGACTTCCGCCCCTTTAGCCACTCAGCAGCCATCTCACTTACTAGATCAACTGTCTTGGTATCAGGGTGTTTGTGTTCAAGTAACCCTTCCTTTACTTAATAATGGACCCAAAGCCAAGAGCAGTGATGCTGGCATTCTGGGTTTATTTTATTAGTACTGTTGTAAATCTCTTACTTTGCTTAATTTATAAATTAAACATGATCATAAGTACATATCTATAGGGAAAAAATGGTATATATAGGGTTCTGAACTATCCTGCGTTTCAGGTATCCACTATGGGTCTGGAAATGTATCCCCTGTGGAGAAGGGGTTACTACTGTGTATGTCAAAATCACCCTGTGTGAAATGTTATATCCTCCCCTTTTCTCAGTTTAATGTTGTTTTGAAAGAATTTTCTCACATTACTTGAAAACGCTTAGGAAACCATTTTTAGTGACTGTAGTATTTTACCAGTTGGATATGCCGTGGTTTACTTAACCATGTTCCTAATTGTTGGGTGCTTATATTGGATCTAAGTTTTGCTGTTATTTGTAGTGCTGCGATGGGTGACTGTGCACAAACCCTTGCCTGTACTTTTGTGTATTTCCCTAAGGATAGATTGCTGCAAAAAAGAACCACTGAGTGTGAGACTGTAAATATTTGGAAGGCTTTCAGTCTATTTCCATATTGCTTTCCTGAAAGATTGAACCAGTTTATACTTCTGTAAGCAACAGTGTTTGAGAAGATCTCTTTACTTTTTTAAACATTGACCTTTGTCATTTCTTAAACTTTACTAGTTATTTTGGTAACCAGCTTGTTTTTATAATTTGAATTTCTTTGCTTCTCAGTGAAATAATAGTTTCTTTTATAGGAGTATTAACCATTTGTTAAGAACCACTATTTTAGTTCAAAAGAAAGGTATATAAGAAGAAAACTGCACAATTCCAGTGGGAAGGACTTGGGGTCAGGGTCCCTGATATGTTAGAAGGTTGAACTTTTTGTTGTTGGTTTTTCCCCTTCTTAAAAAGTCCACATTGCTTGAATGTTGCAATCTTGGTCAAGGCCAGCAATTAATCCTAGGGACGATGCCACTGTCTTCTCCTGGTGCTGGTCCTTTCTGACAAGAGAGAACGTGGTACTAGGGCTGAGTGCTTGAATGCTTGCACATAGGACCCAGAAGGTGCACATATAACCGGGGGTTCATTCCTTGAGTGATATCTTTGTGAGATGACATTTTGCTTGTTGTTTGTTTGTTTTATAATGAGGAATCAAAGTGGGTATTCTAGGAAGATCCAGTGTTTCCCTACTTTCACTTTGCATTACACACAATCCAGGGAGTGACTCAGAATCCAGTGCTGTCCTGCCTCTCCCAGTTGGCTGACACCATTTTCTTGACTGGAGCCTTAGTTTTCTAGGCATATATTCTCATGATGGAACATTTTGAAATGCAGATTATTTTTGAGTTTACTGAATTTTTTAATAACACAGCTGCTGTCCCTAAATTGCCATCTTTTATATTATAAGGTTTAGTTGCATTAGAAATAGCTCTCCCAACCCCACTCCCCCAGTGCTCAGAACGCCGAACCCCGTACTACACTTGGAAAAAGATTGGATGTCCTAAAGCATTGGTTGTGTAATTGTGGGTTGGCTTTCACCCACTGAGCTTTACTTCCTCCTGTGATAGTGAAATACAAGCTGGCAACAGTAATTAGATCTCAGAAAAGCTTGTCACAAAGCACCACAGACTAGAGAAACTTGTAAGCTCTTTTTGCACTGGCTGAAGTTTTTGAGTACCACTACCTTCCATCTGTAGAGTGTAGTAACCTTAGACAGGTAGTGCTTTTCTTCTGTGCATTAATTTTAATTAAGCAATGACACCTACTTTCTTTTCCACTCAGATCTGCAGGTAGCTAAACTTATCAGGTGAGTGCTTTCCCACCTTTGATCATTGATACTGCTTGGAATATGCTGGAAAAAGAGCAGCAAGCAGAAAACCTCCCATTTCCACAAGCTGCTGACTAACCCAGAATTGCTAGATTTTGTGAAGCAAATGAATGCTATAAAGGAAGTCAGAAAGATCAGGGAAGTTGTCCCTAGGACATGGTC